>PVJN01014945.1:0-45461 GCA_004026805.1 Lasiurus borealis | reverse complement strand
TGACTCCCGGTGGCGTGTGAGTCATTGATGGTGAATACTTTGGAACTCTGAGGGCCAACATACCTCTAGCTGAGCATGTTAGAGATGATATAAATAATGACCAATATTGGGGTTAGTGGAAAGTTTAATAAATATTACCCCAAAATAATAGATAACTTGTTCACCAAATAATGTATATAAATGCCAAGACCGACAGAGATAATAAATCAATTGTGCTATCCTCTGTTCTGCTTTCTGTTCTTTAGATGGACGAGCCCAAACTGAATTAAGCTTTGTCCCTCGGTCAGTGATCTCTTCCTGGAGGCGCACAAAGACCAACGTGAGTAATTTTCCATGTTCTCATTTTGCTTTGGGTATTTGGTCAGGGTGTTCTCTGAGGATATATTTTCATATACCCAATATAAGAAAAAATACCAACTATGTTCCAATGAATACGTTGGAAATATATGGAATATTATGTTGACTAATCTATCTTTTAAATTATAAAGATGATGAATAAAATTAGCGAAGGATTCTTAAAAAATGATAAAGATCCCAAGCTTCTGTGATTCATTGATATGTATTTAATCTTATTGATGAATTAGTGTATAAACATGCAGAGGAGAATATGAAAAAAGGCCCAAAACTGACCAATGATGATAACTGATGGCATATGAAGCAAGTACTATGATTGCTATGTGTCTGGAAGTCTGAGGTCTAAAACAAAAGAAAATATAATCTGTAATTTCCGATTAATGGATTTCTAATATATTACTATTAATATCAATGAATCAACGATAAAAACCAATAAACAAATATATCACTCAGGAAACAAGGCTTCACTAAGTTGGTCTTACCAACTATGAATATATATGGTGAGGCAAGAAATATTATTAATATAAATGGACTAAGGACATTTTTCTAAAGAGTCATATCTTTAGGTTTATATTTATGTTTTTATATATGTACAAATTATGAAATATAATAAATGCCTTTATGACTGAGTAGATGAAATAGGTAGGAAAAGGGTCCATTTAGAGGAGGCCTAAATTTTTTCGCCTTCTGCTTTATCTGTGTTCCTCAGAATGGACGCACTTGAGCCGATGGAAGCATCATCCGTGGTCACGTGTTCTATGATTGCCTGTGTCACGAGTAGAGACCAATGTGAGTAATACATTGGAGCAGTTCATGTCTTAGAGATTTTTTTCTCTCTCAAATATTCACATGTCATCAAGAATGTGAAATACAGTCCAAGATGCCAACTATCATGAATGATAAATACGGGATTGGTCTGAAGGTTATCTTAATTAATTATATATGAAACATTGATGATAATTAAAGAGATATATCAATATGGCAAATGGTACTATGTGTGGAATATTTATTACTCTTATTCTTGTTTTTTTATGAATCATATAGTTTTAAAATTTAATATTAGCTAATCAATGAATTAATGAATGAGCTTATACAGATAAGAATGATGAAAAAGATGAGCATTTATTGAAAATACTGAAGTTCATTAAGTTGTCATCTTAGACTGCATTATTTGCTTAAACATATTTATTGAGTTATTAAAAATATTAAACATAATAAAAATTTAACGATGGCCAACTGATAAGAAACATTGTATTATTAATCACTAATGTACAGCATTGAGGTTGATTAATGAAAAACAATTAGTCTGTGTGGGAAATGATTCTATAAACAAATATGAGAGATATTCAACAGTCTTGTCCTTGGATATTGCAAGTCATGGGATCACTTATTATTAATGAATTAATGATTTATTTGATACAAACAGAAATGAATGGATTTTTATTATTTTGTTAATAGTGGATCAATTTTAGAATTAATGTACAAATTTTAAAAATCAGAGATGAATAACTCACATTCTTTAAAAAAATCTTTTTAAATTGATGTCAGAGAGGAAGGGAGAGAAAGATAGAAACATCAATGATGAGAGAGAACAATCAGTTGGCTGCCTCCTGCACACCCCCCACTGGGGACCAAGCCCACAACCTGAGCGTGTGCCCTGATCGGGAATCAGATCTCGGCCTCCTGATTCAGAGGTCGACGCTCAACCACTGAACCGCACCAGTCACGCACCATATACTCTTAATCTCTGGTGAATGATAAAATATATTCCAGTTTATTTAAATACTGTATTTCATTACCAAAAGTAGATGGTTCCAGGACCATCTGTCTTCGATAAAGTTCTTATTCTGTCATTAAAAGTATGATATTAAGTATTAGCCCACATCACTGTATTCTAAACGATGGACTAAATGCCAGGGGCTGTGACAATTCCCTGTTGTTTGTCTGTCTCCTCTGCTTCGCGCTGCTCAGGATGGAAACACCCGAAGAGGATCCAGCGTCTGTCACGTTCAGAGCATGGAGGCCAGTGTGAGTGACAGTCCACGCTTTTGTCGTGGCCAGGGACGTTTGTTTAGGATGTCAGTGCTGTCATTGACAACAGGGAAACAAGACCAGCCATGCTCCAATGATTAAACCGCAAATGTACGAAGCATGGTGTTGATTAATAGTTAATGAAAAGAGGTCTAATCAATAAGCCATTGGTCCTAAAAGGGTGTGACAACAATCTGAGGCTCTTGTCCTTGCATTTTTGTGATTGACAGCTGTGTGTCTGATGATCAGTAATAGATCGATCCATTAATAACTGTAGGTGAGAATGAGGGTTTTTCTTCTGCTGATCGTGAAACACACACCTGTGAATCTTATTGATTAAACCTGGACCAATGATGATCCCCGATGGCTATGAAGGAGGGACTATGATTGCTATGTGTCTGGAAGTCTGAGGTCCATAAACCAATCAGAATGGAGTCTGTTTCCTCTCTGTTCAGGAATATGCAAGGAAATTGTTGTTGTCATGTTGGATTCATGGATTTCTAGCATATTATTATTAATGTCCATGAATCAATGATAGAACCCAGAAACAAATATATCACTAAACAAAACAAGGATGAAGCCTTATATGATAAACATAAACTGAAAAACTGATGTTAAGGAATAAATGGACCAAGTGCATTACCTCTTTTCTAAGGAATATATAAACACTGACACTGCGCATTAATATACAGTTTTATTGGCCTGTGTCAGTCTTGAGGAGGTTAATTTTTAATATTTTATCAATATATGTGTTCGGAAGAAGTTACTATCTCAGTAACTGAGAAAATGAAATGAGAAGGAAAACGACTAATGGAGAAAAGGTTTTCACTTGTCATTATCCGCTCTGTTTTGTACTCCTCAGAATCAACACGCTCATGCCGATTTCAGTGTTTTCCATGGAAACGAGAGCTATGGTGTCCTCGGCGTAAAGCGGTGGGAAGAAATGTGAGTAAAGGTCACCGTTCTTGTGTTTGTGGAAGAATTTTTAAACGGATATCCATTGTGTTGCTAAGAGCGTGAAGTGGGAGCCTCACACCAACCATAGGAAATGATAAACATGAGATATTCGGAAGCATTATATTTACTAATGCATATTTGAAGTATCAGTGACCATTAATGGAAGAGAACAATGAGAATGAAGACAAACAGGCCACTGTACGGACCAGTGGTGACAGTTGCTGGAGTAAGAGTCAGGGAGATGATGAATACGATGTGTCTGAAACTCGAGGTCCCATGAGGAGAGAGACAGAGTGTAGGACAGTGGGCTGCCGCTCTGTTGACGAATGAGCTTGCCAACCACTGGTCTAGCGCCTCCCTTTGAAGGGATCCCATCCACGGATATTAGGGCAGGAAAAAGGACCATTTTCTTGGTTCGTTTTCATCTGTTTTCACTCTCTTTTAATAAATGGTTCAAAGAGAACCGACGGACAGAATAAACAAGAGGAAGAGGGTGAGACAGTAAACATTTCTAATGCTTCTTGAAAATACTGCCGCTCATTAAGAAATGCACATGGTCCATTTATCTCCCCTCTTTGGCTAAGAATGACACAGACAGTAAATAATAGCCAACGTTTTTAATTCTTGGTCTGTGTCCAGTTTGATAGTGTTTGGTTTGTTCATGAGTACATACTATATTCTTGAGTGACTGGCAAAATGCGAGGTGATCGTGTGCCTGAGTAGACCGTCTCTCAATGTTGTTGTCATCTTCTCTGCTTTGTCTTCCTCAGCACGAACACGCTGTAGCTGACCTTGCCCTTGGCCGTCAGTAGGAGTTCCACTGGTCGGCCCTCTGTAGAGGTCCATGTAAGTCAGAGCCCCATTCTTCTCTTAATTCAGATTGTTTTAGAATATTGACTCTAATGCTATAAAATTGTATTAAATATGTTCAAAGAAGGCTAGTCCCACTCGCATAATCAATCTGGAACTGACATGAGACTTGATGTCAGTTCATGGGCATTTGCATCAGTGAAGCTGATTAAGAACATAGACATATGCACTGAGGCAAATGCTTCTATAGATAGATTAGGGATATTTAGAACCTTGTCCTTGCGTATTTATTACTCACAGATTTTTTACTATTATTAGTCAATGGATAAACTGATCAGTAAACAGGTCTAGATGAGAATGAGGAGAAGAATTGCAGCCTGTCACAGTGATGACAGGTGGCATATGAATCAAACAGATACAGTAAGAACGGATGTGATGGGAACTCTGAGGTCTCTCACCCAAAGAAATCCAGTCCCTTCTTCGTGTTAGAAGCGATTGTATAGACAGACGTCAGGAATTTACAAAGCTCTTGTTCTTTGTTTTGTGTTCATACGTTTTACAAAACATTATTATAAAAGAATAAATGACAAAATAAATACGGAGGAAGAGTGTGAAGTATTGTTCATTGTTAAAATGTACAGAAGGAAAATAATATTAATGTATATTGCAATCCATATTAAATGGATCAAGTGTATTACCTCTTTGACTAAGAATGAGATTTATAGTGATAAGTAATAGTTACTGCTCTGAGTCAGTTACAATCCTGATGTTTAATTTATTAAGAGAACAACAAATAAATCTGATCCTTAATCAATGAGTAATGAGGTGTAGAAGTCGGGGAGCAGTGGAGATGAAGCCTCCTCTTTCTGTGTTCTGTGCTCTGGATTCCTGAGCGTGGATGTTCTGGGGCTACTCCAGCCTCTCCCTGGTCCCGAGCTCTCTGCTTCTCCCCGTAAGTAAGTTCTTGTCTCAGTTCCAGCATTTTTTTTTAATGGGTTTTCCCTGGAACATTAAAAAGTGTGAACTCTAATCCAAGAAAGCCATCGTGACCCCACTGACAAATGTGGGGCTTCTTTTATTCATTGATATCACATTGATTATATTGAGAAAAAAATAATATATATATGAAGAATATACATTCTTCAATGAGATAGATTTATGTGAGAAGGATCTGAAACAGATTAGGGATATTAAGGCTTTTCTTGAGTTTTTATGCAAAATTGATCTTAAAATTATTTGGCTAAGTGAATAAATTACTCTGTGCACGTTTTAGAAAATATTAGAGAAATGGAGGGACAGTGACATCGTGGATCAACGATGACTCCTGGTGGTGTGTCAGTTAATGCGCTGCACACGTGTCTGGGTTCCCACATACATGCACGCTAGTCCATTGCCCTGTATGAAGGGATCCCCTCCGTGAATCGAGGAGGATCTTTTTTAAAAATTTGCATCCATGTGTTGTCTTTGTATTTACCACTGGATCAAGGAAATAATCCATAAAACATACAAGTAACGAGGAAGACTATCAGAACTGCCCCAACACAGAGATATGCAGTTAGCTAAGCAAGGCAATGCATGTACATAGAAAAAACACCTGCACATGAGGCAGTGATGGCCCCTAGGTTACCTCTTTGGCTAAAGGTTTCACAGTCAGCCTTTCATGGGAACAAATAATGTCCATGTTTTGTGTCCGTGGGAAGTCGCTACTATCTGGTCACTTGTGTGAATCTAGACCTTTTCCTCTATTGATAGTTTTCTGAAATGATGAATAAAAAGTTAAAGGAGAGGCTCAGTAGATAAGAGGGTCTCAACCTTTTTAAACCACCTACTGTGCTCTTCACTGCAGAGCGGACCCGCCCTCCCTGATGTCAGGGTTCCTCGGTGGTGATGGTGTCCGCCATGAATCCCTGTGTCAGTGAGTCATATTCATGTTCTCGCCTCAGCTGGGGTGGCTTAAGGGTGTTCACTCTATGACGAGGAAGTGTGAAATATAATCAGTGCATGTCAGCCAAAATGCAATTAATATGAAGCACCGGGGTTATTAATTTCTATACAAAACGTTGAGGTTCTTTAATAAAAGGGATGAGTTGCTGAGGGAAATAATTCTATAGACAGATGGTAGAGATTAGTCCATGCCAATCATGGATTAATAATAAAGAGTTGACGCTGAAGAAAGTACATTGACGAATGCATATATTCAACACAGATTCATTAGCAAAACAGACCTAGACTCTTTGCTCTTTAGAAAGTGATTTTGTGTCATATGGTAGGGATATTAAATTTACTTTTAAAAATTAATTCACTTTATATTCATAATTAGTGATTTAATCATTTATCTTTCCACAAAATGGCACTGAATAAAGAAGAGGGTGAGCACTGGGTCCATACTGTGGCCTGGCAGCAGGTGAGTCCAAGGTGGATGCTGCTCACCTTGAACTCTGAGGGACAATGAAAAACAGGTTTGATTTCTTATGAAAAGTTCATGTAATAAAAACTACACAAGTGTATGATCAAGTGAAGGGTAAATAGGTGAGGATAAATAGGCATAAGTAATGAAACAGGCATCATCCCCAATCCATCTCCAAAGAACTGAAGGCCGTGAACAGTATGGAGAGGCTTTTATATTAGCAGAAGGGGCATATGTATTTGTCACTGTTCATGTTCTGTGCTGTAACTATGTGGCAGGTGTTTTTAAAAAACTTAATAAGTATTCACATGATTATATAATTGAATCAATTGACTACATTCAAGATGGCCGAGCATGAACTGGCGACAAAAATAAGTCCAATGACAGTTAAGACCAATCCATTGGGCTTCCACAATGCAAATCAAATCATCATGCTAGAGCTTTCCATCTTCGTTTTGTCCATTTTTCTGCACTGAATTAAGATAAAGGGCAGAGCCCCTGACCAGGGATGAGTATATGTTAAAACGCCACCCTTCATCAGTTCTACTCCTGTTATGTCCCCCTTATGAAAAAAAATTTGCTCTTATCAATTGGACTGAAGGGAATTAATTAGACACAGATAGACAATATCATTTCTGTTCTGGACTTCTGGGAAGTGAAGTAGTTTTGATTTTGTTTAAAAATTAATAGTTTCTAAGGTTTTTCCTGAATTAAATGAAAGGAAGATAAAGCTGTTAATAAAGAGCTCTGGACTTAAATAAAATATGGATCTTTGATAAAGTCTGAGACTTTTACATTCACTTTCAAAGCTACTTATTATTCCGTTAGGTGTGAGCCCCCACTTTTGACCAGTCCTCGGGGGAAAGAGCTGAGCTATTGACTCAGTGATGCCATCCATAGGGAGACGTGAGGTACTGGCAGTGTTCGCATGCCCAGTGCATAGTGGGCTCCTGGCTGCTCTTCCTTATCTCGTTAGAGAAAAGGATCCACGAGGCAAATGGACTGAATCCTGAACATGTCTCGTGATGAATTCATTTCTGCATTATTGATGTTCGTTTCAAAAACGGGGATGGTATGTTACACTTGTGGGAATAAGTCTTGAGCTAGATTTTACTAATTTTCAAGAATCTAATTAATGAGGTTTCAGTGGAACTTGGGTATTTATTCTATTCTTCTTAGGTTATAAATCAAAGAATCAGGAAGTAGATGAGATAAATGATAGATAAATAGTGTTAAGTAATAGCTAAAATTTTGACAATTACTTTATTAAGAGAAGGATAAGTATATATTATTATTATTATATATACTTATCCTTCTCTTAATAATAATAACTATTATTATTTGAAAATAAATACCCAAATGACTGTGTGTGTGAATGTTGGAAGCAATGGGTCAATAGAAAAAATGTCTCAATCTTTTTATTACATTCTGCCTGGTACCTTTCAGAAAAGATGCTGGCGCTGATTTCAACTTGTGCTGTGACCAAGACTGTCACGTTGTCTCTGTCCAGAAAGAGACTAATGTGAGTAATGATGTTATCTTGGTTCGGGTCAGTAGATAAAGAGTATGCACAGTTTCATTAAAAATTTCTAAATTAATGAAAAACTCAATTACTGTTCAAATAATAAATATGGTATGGACCCTGTTGGTTAATCCATAATGTAATATTGAGATTGATTAGTAGAGGAGATGCCATCTATATGGGAAGTGATTGTTTAGGCTGAGGGTAGGAATATGGCCCTGGCTCTTTGGTTCTTTTTTGTGTGAATAATGTACTTATTTTGTTATCATCGAGTAATTAAAGGTTTAGTGATACCAAGATAGATCGAATAATCAGAAAAGAGAAACCCAAACATAGACCAGTGAGGTGAGCCATGGCGGTTGAAAATAAGTGCCTGAAACTCAGAGATAGAGCGCGATACATAATTGGCCTCATTCCGCTTTGGAAATGATGCTACAGGCAGATGTCAGAAATACCCAAAGCTCCTGTTCTGATTTTGGATTTGTAGATTTCAATTTATTATTATTGAGGAACCATTAACAACGTCATCGAATAAAAATAATACTTAATGGAAAAGGTGAGGCCTTGTCCAGTTAGGAACATCCTTGTGACATAAGACTTATTACATAAACAAAACACCGATGCCCATTTAGATCTAAATTTATCAACGAATTTACTTTGTTGACCAAGCATTATGTTGATTAGGATAACGAAGTCAATTTTATTCTTGTGGGTCAGTTTCAAGTTTGAGGCGGGTCCCTTTGATTAGAGTCAAAAACACGTAATGAGGAATTAACAGATACCTCCCCAAGGAGTGAAATGTGGGAGGGAGGGAGGGAGGGAGAGAGCCATTTAGATAAATTGTCTTCACTGACTGCTCTGTTCTCGCTCCTCAGAACGGCCCCTCTCTCGATGGCGTCCGTGTCTCCCCTGCCTCCAGCCTCTGGCCGCCTCCAGTGGACACCGATGTGAGTGGTTGTCAGAGTTTTGGGCTGGTTGGGTGATGTGCTTAATTCACAGTACGCGGAGTGTGAATTACTGAATTAATGAACAACTTGGAAACGAACAGAGGGACCGTGCGCTCGTTCTGGGCCCGTGATGAGAATCTGTGGCATTTGAGGTGAGGATGATAAATTATCTTGTGTCTGAAACTCTGAGGTCCAGCGCGGAGCAGCCCGGGAAGATGCAAGGATGCGTGTTCCTGTTTGATTCTATTATTATAATTGGATAAACAGAATAATCAATAAACAAATAAATAGAAAGATGAATGAAGTAATGACCAATCATAAAGACACATTGTGAGGCAATTCATAAATTTGGAAAAACTGAAGTCCAAAGGAAAGTAAATGGCGCCTGACTCTTAAGCCTTTGGCTAAGGATGCCGTAGCCAATAATAAGTGCCAGTCAATGTTCATTTGCTAAGTTCCAAGTTGTTTATTCCTTAATATGAATGGAAATAAATGTACTCGGGATTAACGAGTGACTAAATCACTAACTTTTTTTATCCTTGGTTCTGTTCTGTACTCCTCAGAGAGGACACGTTTGGACGGATCTCAGCATCTTCTGTGGTCGTAGCTCCGTGATGGCAACGGTGTGTGAGGAGCATGGAGAGTCACGTGAGTAATGGCCCGTGTTCTTGTAGTGGATTGGTTGTTTAAAGAAATATATATATTTTGTATTATTAAAAGTATTAACTACAAAGAAGCCCAATCATGTCAATATCAAATGTCATGTATATAAAACTATATGATGGTTAATTTATATATGAAACACTGAGTTCAGTTAATGAAAGAGTTTGGTTTCAGTGGGAATGGCTCAGTGGATGTGTGGGGGGAAGGAGCAATGGGACAAAGTGGGAGCCATTTGTAATTCTCTCAACAATAGAAATGAATAAAAAATAGATGGCGGTGAGGGATATGCCAGGATATTATTTGGGATTTTTTCTTCATGCATGTTTATTTTTATATTAGTGAATTTAACCAATAAAAAACATAGATTAGAGTAAGATAAAAAGAACAAATTCAATGATGATGACTTCCGGCATATAATTCCTATGCAATGCATACCCCTGACCTCTGAGGCCCCACAAAAAATGAATCCATTTCCTGTGGCTGAAGTACCAGGATAGACAGGGTCCACTTTTGGTTTTCCCTCATTTGTATTTTATAATTATAATTGAATCAGTGACTATACCAAGACATGTTTTACCAATGAACCATGGGCTAAAACCTTCTTCAGTTCCAAAAGTATGTGGTCTGATGCGAAAGACCGTTCACATATATTGTGAACACTGAAGATGAATGAAAATAAACAGTATGAGATTTCTGTTTATTTTTGCTGAATTGGATATCGCTAGTAATGAGCAACAGCCCATGTCCATAGTCAGTCCGTGGCCATACAGATACCGTTGACTCACTTCAGAGAAAGTCAAGTGGGTACAGTCACGCATCACCAGTGACTGGCTGACTAAACGCCAGGGGAACTGGGCTGATGGAGGTAACGGCTGGGTGGCCGCTCTGGCTCTGCTGTGCGCTGTGCTCCACAGGGCGGAAGCTCGCTGTCCCATGTCTCGCTCTTCCCTGGCCAGAAGCCCCGGGACTGCGTCTGCATCAGGAACATGGAGGCCACTGTGAGTGACAGCCAGTGTCCTTTCTGCTCGAACTGTGTCCTGTTTTTAAAGATTTTCCCGCAGAATTAAAAAGTGTTACTATCTCTATAATAAAAGCCTCCGTGTCTTTTACAGCAGAACCACCAGAACGACCGGCCGCTATGACGTGCACTGACCACCAGGGGGCAGACACTCAGCGCTAGAGTTGCCCCCTGGTGGTCAGTGGTCTCCCACAGGGGGAGCACCGCCCAACCAGACGCCGGGCTCACGGCTGGCGAGCGCGGTGACTGCGGCAGGAGCCTCTCTAACCTCCAGACTGCGCTGAAGATCAGCGAGCCGAGGGGTAAGGAGCCGCAAGCTGGTGGGTGGTAAGGAACGAGGAGGTCCCAGAGGGTGAGAGGGATGTCCACTGCTCCCTGCAAGGGGTCCCAGGCCTCCCCTGAGGTGTCCCGGATTGCAAGAGGACACGGGCTGGGTTGAGGGATCCCCCTTCCCCTCTGGTTCACAGATTACGTGCACCCGACCTCTAGCAATCAAAGATTAGACACGTCACTGTTCCATATCATGTTAGCATGAGACATGGTGTTGATGAATCCACATCTGAAACACGGAGCTGAGTGAATGACAGGCATTGGTCTTCGTGGAAGTGAGCGCGGAAATGGATGTCAGAGATACTCTTTGAAGAAGCTCACTCTTGTGTCTTTGAGATTTACACAGATGACAATACCGGACCAAGGCCACCCCTGGACCGACAGAGGTCACTGGTGCATTGTGGACACCTGAGCCGAACAGGTATCTGGAAGGTGGACATCCACCACAAATGGAGTCTGGCACGTGTTCCTTCTATGACAGGAGTCTGTGGACAGATGTCAGGAATATAAAAGGATCTCCTTCTTGGTCTTTGAGTTCATGAATTTTAAAAATATTATTATTAAAGATTTAATGGCAGCATAAATAGACAAATGTATAAATGAATAAAGATGAGGAGCGTGAAGCTTTGTTCATGAATAAAATATGTAATAATGAAAATGAATATCAATATAAGTGTGGAAAGGTTAAAAAAGGGCCAAGGGTATTATGTATTTGACGAAGGATGGCATAGCCCGTGACAGGTAATAATTACTGCCCTCAGTCAGGTATTAGTTTGAAGTCCGTTTTATTAAGAGAAAAATAAATAAATATTACCTATTAATTAATAGACATCGAATGACTGTAAAAGAAGAGTGGAAAATATGGTGCCATAGAGAACATGTCTCAATCTTTTGTGTTGGGGTTCGAATTTTAAAAACATGTTCTGATTATTTATGACATATCTGGCTAGGGTATTGTTTTACATTTTTGTGATGACCAGTGTATTTGTATGTACTGTTTGTGTATTTCTAAGTTGAATTTTGTGCTTTTTCTTTATTGTTTTTTTTTCTGTTTCTTACACTCTCTTCTTGATTTATGTTTGATTAGTTATGTTTGTCTCCAAATTTAGCTTTTTTATCTACTAATTTGATATACACTCATTCTAATTATATTTCTACAGGCAGTATCTTCCTTTACATTTTAATGAGTATATTTATATTAAATTATAAAAGTAATCTTTTATTCTTTTGTTTGCTTGGACTTTGCAGAATGGATGCACCAAGCTGATTTTAGCATCTGCTCTGATTGAGATGATGGTGAAAGAGACCAAGATGAATAGTAGGTTTGGATGATTTTTTTAAAAAAAGTATTCATAGTATTTTTATAAAGCAATAAATGTAATAAAAAACTTAAGTGGGAATCAAGTACAAACATATTATGGAACATGTTGATTCATTGATAATGTGCAACATTGAAGTCAATGTAAAAGATAAAACCTCTGTAGTACAGAAGCTAGGTTTAATCAAGGGACTTCTACTCGTGATTTTATGAATCATGTATTTATTTCATTATCAATGAATTAGTGCTTTAGTGATCACAGATAGAGAAACCAGTGAAGAAAAAGAGACCTACACATGCACCAATGACGATGACTGGTCGCGGAGAGTCATATGTGGGGAGTGGGAGGTGTTTGTAACTCGTGTTCACCAGAAACAGAATCTGGTTTATCTCTCTTGTCAATGACCCCATGGGTCGATGTTAAGAATATACAAAGATTATATGCTTATTTTGAGTTCCTAGATCTAGATTGATTGTTATTCATGAATCAACAGTCAAAACAATAAGAATGTAATAAATAAATCAAGAGAAAAGAGCGAGACATTGCCCAGCTCGAACACATGCCATGAGGCCATAACATTAAGATCATACTGATGGAGCCATACGTGGAAGGAGCGTTTGCTTTTCTGCCTCAGAGCCATATCGACTCAATATTACTCTGCTCTTGATTAGTGTCAAGTTTAAAATGATCTTTTGTTCAGAGAAAGCATCCTGCCCTATGAAAAATTAATCAGTGTCTAAAGGAATAAATAAAATGCAGAACACAAGGACCAGGGGAGGTAAAGTTTGAATGTTTTAATCTTCTGCTCTGCTCTGGATTCCATAGAGTGGACACACTCGAGCTGATTTCAGGATTCTTCCATGGTCATGAGCACACCAGCGGGAAAGGGTCAGTATATCTCTGTGTTGCCTAATGATGATCACAATTGAGTTTAGTTTCACATCAGTTACCATATGTAGTAACCAAATGTTTGTTTTTGATGAAGAAAACTTTTAAAAAATGTAGTCATTCTGGTATTACACATGTGTCCTTACCCCCCCATTACCCGCCCCCCACTCATGCCCTCACCCCCTCTGTTGTCTGTGTCCATTGGTGAGGCTGGTATGCCGGTTAAGAAAACATTTAAAATTTATTCTTTTACCAGCTTCCTTTGTTAAGATAAAAATTTACATTAAAAATATAAATACCTTCGTGCTGAGTCAATGAAACTCGGAAAGCAGGGTTTGGCCTCTGTTTTCCTCACCATCTTCCCTCCTCTCTCCTCCTTAGACCGCACAGACTCTGTGCACCTTTCTCGGTCACAGATGTAGGAGGATTGAGGATTAATGTGAGTCAGGGTTAAAATTCTTTTCTTGGAGGCGGTGTGGTTTTTGTTCAGGTTATTCCCTGTGTTTTTAACAAGTGTGAAGTATCAGTAAAGAAGGCAACTCAATCTGTTAAATAAGGAATATAAGAAAAAATCTATCCAGTAATGCATCATGGGAAGAGGTGATAAAAAAGACATATATTGCTGTGAGAGCAAATGTTAAATTAATGATTTAATTTGTTAAATTAATGATTTAATAAATATACAAATAGAATATAATGAGAAAATGAGAGAGAATTGTGGATTTATGATGGAAACTTACTCTAGTCCATTCCCATCTCCAAGGAAACTTACAGACAGACTAGAGGCCCAGTGCATGAAATTCGTGCAGGTGGGTGTGTCCTTTAGCCCAGCCTGCACCCTCTCCAATCTGGGAACCCTTAAGGGATGCGCGATTGTTTAAGCATGATTCAGGACTGCTGGCTCCCAACTGCTCACCTGCCTGCCTTCCTGGTTGCTCCTAACCACTTCTGCCTGCCAACCTGATCACCCCCTAACCACTCCCCTGCCAGCCTGATTGATGCCTAACTGCTCCACTGCCAGCCTGTTTGCTCATTACTGCCCTCCTCTGCAGGCCTGGTCACCCCTAACTGCTCTCCCTTATAGGCCTGGGTCCCCCCCAAATGCCCTTCCTTACAGGCCCAGTAGCCCCCAAGTTCCCTCCTCTGCTGGCCTGGTCACCCCTAACTGCCCTCCCTTGCAGGCTTGATTGCCCCCAACTGTCCACCCTTGCATATTGGTTCCTTTCAATTGCCTTCCCCTGCTAGCCATCTTGTGGTGGCCATCTTTTGTCCACATGGGGCGGCCATCTTGTGGTGGCCATCTTTTGTCCACATGGGGCAGCCATCTTGTGAGTTGGAGTGACGGTTAATTTGCATATTACTCTTTTATTAGATAGGATGGCTGGAAGATCCTAAGATCTTGTTTCTGGTCTCATTGTTCATGTATTCTCATCTGTTATTATAATTGGATAAATTATAGAATCTATAAATAAAAACAGATCAATGAAGTATTGTCCAATTATAAAAATATGTGAGGCAAGAAATAGTATTAATATATTATGCAAATCATGAAGTTTAATTAGAAACCAATGACACATTACTGCTACCTGTATAGTTAAAGGATAAATAATAAAAAACTGCTCATAATCTGAGTTAGTAGTAGTCCAATTAAAATTTGTTTTCTTAGAAGAAAAAAATGTATACACCAAATCATTGTTTGTCCAAATGACTGACCATGTGGGAGGGGGAAAGCAAATATCAGTGGACAGAAGCTCTCAAACGATTTATATCACCTGCTCTGCTTCTTACTCCTTAGGACAAGCATGCTGGACCTTGACCGTGATCCACAGACGTTCACCTCTGCTTTAGGAGCCCGAAGGCCAATGTGAGTTAATAATGCAAGTTCTTATGTTGCGTTGGGTGAACTAATAAAAGAATGACATCCTCAAAGATGGGGATTAATAGGTAGCATTATATTGAATAATTCATATATAAACCTGTCAATAAATATGACAGATATAATGATTTGATGACATTTTTAGGTACAGTTAGGTCTATCAAGACCCTTTTGGGTTCTTCAGAATAATAGAGTTTTAATTTTTTACTCAGGGAATTAATGAAGGAATCAATAAACCCTATAGAAATACATAAAGAGAAAGCGTCCTTTTTTTGGATCAATGATGCTAACTGCCAGAGTACGAGTCACGGATGATGAATAACAAGTCTCCAAGTCTGAGATCCAACACGGAAGGAATGGCTTCTTCTCTGCATTTTCATTCTTCATTTTAATTGGACCAATGGTTTGTCCATGAGGACATACGTATGGTAGTCACATGGTCCAATTTCAGACACGTGGCCAGGCAATAAATTCTATTGACATCATTGAAGACAGTGCGAGCCCAAAGAGAAACCAATGGTCCATGACGCTAACCTCTTAGGCGTGGGAGGCTGTAGATAGGCTATAGAGACAGTGCTGATGTTCGAAGTGACGGGAGTCTGACCGTGTGTGTCTCCCTCTCTGTTTGGCACTCTGCAGAACTGACGCTCCGGCTGACTTCCGCTCCAGCTGACTTCCGCTCCGGCTGACTTCCGCTCCAGCTGACTTCCGCTCTGCCCTGGTCAAGTCTGCTCTGTTGCCTCCAAAGATCCAGGTGAGTAGAAATCAAGGATTTTGTCTTGGTTGGGTTAATTTGTTTAAGGGTATCATTCAGAGTATTATTAAAATTTAATGATAGCAGCATTTTTTTAGTAGCTAAGATCTGGAAACAGCTAAAGGGCCCATCAGTAAAGGGATAGTTACATAATGGAATACTATACAGCTGTAAAAAAGGAGGATCTCTTATCCTTTGAGACAGCATGGAGGGACCTGGAAATTATTACGCTAAGTGAAACAAATCAGTGATAGAAAGACAAGTATCACGTGATCTCACTTATCTGTGAAATCTAATGAACAAAATAAATTGATAAACACAATAGGTCCAGAGACACGGGAGCATGAAACAGACTGTCCAATCCCAAGAGATTAAGCAAAGAACACATTCATGACCCAGGGGCAAAGAAAGTCGTGTGGTTGAGGCCTGAGGTGGGACAGGAGCCAGGTGGAAAGGAGCAAGGAGTAAAATGGGGGGGAGGGGTACTTGTAATATTCTCACCAACAAGAAATAATACATTTAAGAAAAATTAATTTATTGCTCCATGATAAATATGATATGAAACATTACGTTGATTCATTGAAATTATGTAACATTGAGATGGATCAATGAGATTCAGTCTATGTTGGCAGTTATTCCGTAGACAATAGGTGTGCTCAGACTTGTTGGTTTTTCGGTTTTTGTATTTATTTCATTATTGTCCATGAATTAAGGATTAAATCAGCACAGATGTAGAAGTGGATGAGAAGAAACTTGGCCCTATGGACCAACGATAGTGATTGTGCCAGAGGCGTTAGGAAACAATGAATAATCCGCCACCGTGAGGGACACACATCTACATTAGGAAACGTAAAATTTGTAATGTTTAAGAGATTTTTATTGTGTTTGGGGGATGCCATTGGTTAATAAAATTATGTAGCTTTCAAGTGTAAAATTCTGTAAGACACCATCTCTATATTGCATTGTGTACCCCCACCCAGAGTGACACCTCCTGAAGTAAATGCAAATATGAAAGGTGGGAAGCAAGAATCCATGGGGATTAAAGGCTCTTTAATTTATTCATTTTATTTGTTATTGATCGCTCTTTGTCCTCAAAATGGACACATGTTAGCTGGGTCAGCATAGTTCTGCGCTGCCCAGCTATGTGATTACATGTCTGTGTGAAAAGCACATGGACCGATGTGAGCAATAGCCCCGTCCTCAGAATATTCAGGGGGTCATTAAAAAGGTTTCTATAGGACTTCAGAGGCCAGGTATATCCCAGTGATAAGTATTTCATTTTATGAAATATTAGATTGATTAATGCATAAATGCAAAACAACATAATTTTTTAAAGATATATTAGATTGAACTTATAGGTGAGGGATATCATAGCTCTTCCCGTTTTGTGTGTGTGTGTGTGTGTGTGTGAGTAATTAGTGTTTTAAAATTATTATTAGCAAATGATGAATTAGGCAGGAAGCAGTGTAGAAATGTATGAAAGAAATCAGGGTGGTGTTTTATCAGTGATAACTCCTGGGGGCGTCTGAGTCCTGTGATTCGATGACTACACGGTGAACTCTGAGTCTAACATGACATGCAGTCCCGGCCTGTTGTGTGAAGGGATCCCCTAGAACGTTGTCGGGCATATATGAGGGTCTCGTTTTTAATTTTTAAGTTTATGCCTTTTCTGCCCATATAATTGGATCTATGAAATAATTAATAAGCAAACAGAAATACATAAAGATGGAGGTGGCAAAATATCCTCTAATAAAGTAAGTAGGTGTTTAGTCAAGGAATAGTATTAATGAATATTTAAAACGCCGATGTTGATAAGGAATTATGTGGTATGAGCTCATTGTTCTTTGACTGAGGATGATATAGGTGTTAATAAGTGGTAGTTAATATTCATGTCTGTCAGTGGTCAGATCACTATTGTTCATTGACTCCTGAGAAATTAAAATATGTATTGTTCTAATGTAGATTACATGAATGAAGGACTCAATGAAAGGTGAAATGCAATGACTAATGACAGACATACTATCTCAAACCTTTGTTTAAAACTCTCTGTTCTGTCTTGTACGTAGCTTTGGCACAGAGGGTTTCAGCGTCTTTCGTGATCAGAAGCTTCGTGCTTCCATCTTGTTAAAACATGGGGACCAATGTGAGTGGTGGTCAAAGTGCTTTTCTTGGTTTTGTGTTTATGTTCAAAAAGGTTTTCACTGCGTGATTAAAAAGGTCATATAACATAGAAAATCATAACCGTGGCCTATGGAGCATTATATTAAGTAATTTATATAAGGGGACATGGAAGTTAATTAAAGGCATCACCACACACTTTAAAATTGAGATGATGCCTCACCCTCTTATTTTTTAAATACTTATTTATATTTGTTGAATGGTCCCATCGATATATACCAGTAGCATCACTAACACGTCTACATCTAGGAAATTCTCACAAGAATATCATCACTGTGTACTCTTGACATCTCTCTATGAAAGCGATTCCATAAAGAATAGATTTATGTTCCATGTTGCAACTCAGTTTCAGACCCATAGTCTCCATATTCCAAGTCTTGTACTTGACCAATCACCATTACTGGACAGGTGACTTTCTATTATACTCATTAATGCTTTTACAGATTAATTTATTAGGTAACTAAAAACAGAGGTTCACAAAAAGTAAAACAAAGCTATCTACAGACTATAATCTTTCATTAATTAACTTCAATGTCCCTTATATAAATTACTTAATATAATGCTCGATAGGCCACGGTTATGATTTTCTATTTTATATGACCTTTTTAATCACACGGTGAAAACCTTTTTGAACAAAAACACAAAACCAAGAAAAGCACTTTGACCACCACTCACATTGGTCCCCATGTTTTAACAAGATGGAAGCACGAAGCTTCTGATCACGAAAGACGCTGAAACCCTCTGTGCCAAAGCTACGTACAAGACAGAACAGAGAGTTTTAAACAATGGCTAGCGGTCTCACGTCCTTTGAGCGAGACCTCTATATACTCCTATAAGGAAGAATCCAGTGTATTCTTCTTGGTCTTGAAGATTGAGATTTTCCTTCTGTAAGATTTTAAATATATATATATATATATAAACAAATTAATAGTGAGTTTATGAAACATGGGAAGAAAGCATCAGTGGTGATTGGCTCTTTCCCTCTTTATTTTGTCACCGTCTCCTCTGGACTCCTGAGAATGAGAACCCTCAAGGTGAGTAGAGCATCTTCCATGGTCCTGAGCTGTGTGGTTGTCTCTCTAGAAGAAGACATAGGCTAATGTGAGTACCAGTAAAAATTATTTTCTTAGTTTCTGTTTTTTAAAAAGATAATTCACTGTGTTATTAGAAAGTCTGAAGCATAATTAAAGAAGGCAAATGCATCTTAGTGAGAAGTCTGGGATATATGAAACATTATATTGATGATTCCAGTGGAAATAATCAATATAATGCTCTCAACTCCTCAGTGGACAGCTGAGGATACTTAATGAAAGTGACACATTGGTGTTAGGATAACCAATGTACAGAAGAGGGACATAAAGGCTCCTCTAGGGTTTTTGTGTATCAGTGTTTAGAAATTAATAGTAGTAAATTAATGATTTGATCCATGAACTTATGGGAATGACTGAAGAAAAGGAGAGACAAGATTGGATCAGTAATCAGCACGGGTGTCTATAGGAGACATACACGATGAATACTAGTATGTGTAGACCTCTGAGGTCTAATGCAAAAGAACTGAAGTCCATCTGCATTGGTTAAAGGGATCCCACAGATAGATGTCAGGGAGAAACAAGGATCTCGCTTCTGGTGTTAGTATTCACTCATTTTTTAATTTTAATTGGACAAATGGGAGAATTTATACATTTAAAAGTAAATAAAGATGAGTTTAATGAAGCGTTGATCAATTCCAAAAATACATGTTTATGTAAGAAATACTATTGACATATTATGATATTCCTAAAGTTCCTTTATTAATAAATGCCTCATGGCTACTGCCTGTATAAAGATGACAAGCAGTGTAAGTCCTAGACATTGTTCAGATGCTGCATCCATTTGCAAGATCAACATAGATCTTTTTCTTACGGGAAAAATAGATCCCAAATTAATAATCGCCCAAACTGCTGAATAAACTAAATGTGAAAAGCAGCGATCAATGCAGAGAGTGTCTCAGCTGTTTTTGTCCTCTGCTCTGTTCTGTGCTTCTCAGGACAGACACTCTGGCCTAAGGTAAGGGTTCTTCCTTCATCCAGAGCCTGGAGCCGCCCACTGTGAGTCATAATGAAAGTGCTTTGTCTAAGTATGTTCACTGTATTAACAAAAAGTGTGAAATCCCATCAATGAAGGCAAACTGCACTCTAGTAACAGGTATGGGAGTAATAGGAGGCATTATCTTGATGAATAGTATGTAAGAAAACAAGATAATGACAGATATTAATGTAGGAATGATTCTTGATACATATTAGGGAACTTAAGATCTTGTTAAGCTTTGGATTGTCATGGAGATTTAAATTTTTTAATTAGTGAATTAATAAATTAATCAATAAACAAGGTAGAAAGGAATGAAGACAAAGCGGTCCTTGGATCAATGATGGTATCTGCTGGCGTATGAGTCATGAATAACAAGTAATATGTGTCTGAAAATGGGTTATTTCTCGATATGCATTTTCATTCTTTATTATAATGGGATCAATGATGTCCCAAGGAAGAAATACATATAAATAAAGCCGAATGGCAGTTGTATTGTGCAATTTAAAACATCCATGGAGAGACCATACATTCTATACATAAAATTTGAAACCAGTGAAGTCCAGAGAGAGAGAAATGGCACGAGCCTGTGACCTCCTTGGCTGAGGGTGATGAGAGAGACAGGGTAATGACTGTGTTTATGTTCTTGTCAGTGGGAAGTTCACAGTAGTTTGTTTTCACAAAAGACAATGAGGTAAATATGCTTCATAACTGATGTCCAAATGCCCCATAAACGACCAATGGGAGGAAGTGTGTTTCGTTATCTGCGCGGCGCTCATCTCCTCGCGATGACGCACTCCGCTGATGTCGCATTCCTCCGTGCAGACCACGGGAGCGATAATCCCAGTTATTGTCCCAGTGGGAACGGCTTCTTTAAGGGCATTCCCTGCATTGTTCCAAAATATCAATTATCATCCAAGAGGCTGCAATAGGCCATGTTAAATGTCTCATTGATAGGAGTCATTTAATGGACTAATCCACAAATGTAGTCCTGAAGTAGTAATAAAAGATATGTAGTCAACGTGGGAATGATTTGACAGAGAGATAGAGGACAGGGATGTCAGAGGACATTAGCATTTGTCTTAAACATGAATGTTTGTTTTTATCCTGAATTAACAAACACTGGTTTATCAGGATGGAAAGAAAGAGGGACAGTCAGGGAGCCACGATGGCTGGTGGACCATGAACACTACGTGTCCACGCGAAGGGCGCTAGTCCACTCCCACGTGGCAATGGAGCCTCTAGACCAGGGGGTGGGAGCTTTTTCCTGCCAAAATCCATTTGCATATTCATAACATCATTTGCGTAATCTAATTCACTTCTATAAATTTATGTCGCTAGCTTTAACATATACATTTGTTCGGTCTTTGGGGTCATGATTTGAACACTAACGAAGTATCAATGGCAGAATAAATAATAAGTATATTAATGAGGAAAGATGAGGAGGGTGAAGCATTATCCTCTGATAAATATCGAGGTGAAAGAATATTAATTTGCATTAGAATGCATAATAGTTGGACCAATGGCGTTGCACCTCTAAGGGTGATAAAAACAGTGACATGTGAGAGTCAGTTAGTGCCCGAGGCAGTTGTAGGTTTGAAGTTTATTAAGTTAAACATAAAAAATGAGTATTATGATAAATGAATAAGTGCCTACATGATTACGTAAATAATTGGTTAAAACTCTGAATCCATGAAGAGAAAGTCCCAATGTTTTTATCAATTCTTTGCTTGGTACCTTTCAAAGGAAGTGATCGAGTTAATTTTGTCTGCTGACGTGATCAAGATTGCTGTGTTGCCTTTATCTTAGCAAAGAGATTAAGGTGAGTAAGAGTCTAAGATCTTATTTTGGTTTGGGTCATCGTTTAAGGATATTTACAGTATTAATAATAATAATATCACCAGAAAGGAGCCTATTCCCCAATAATAAATCTCATACAAAACAGTATCTTGATTAATTAATAACATGGATCATTACCATCGGTTAATGATATAAACCTAAGTTGATAATGATCTTACAGGTAGAAATTAAGGAAATTTAAGTATCTTGTTCTTTAGTTTTTGTGAATATTTTTATTATCAGTGAATTAATGAATTAATCAATAAAAAATAGAAGTGAATGAAGAAAAAGTAGACTTTGAATGGATCATGGTGGCGGTAACCATTAGACAATATGTGTATGGAACTTAAGGTCCATCACAATGCCCAGTGGATCTTTTCTGTTACATTCGATATCGTAGACAGATGTTAAGAATATACAAAGGTCTTGTTCTTATTTGGGCTTTTACACTTTTCTTATGAATGGGTCTATGGAACCAGGAAAGACATGGAAATAATAGCTAAAGGGAAAAAGGGGAAGCGTTGTGCGACCTGAACACAGGTCGTGAGAAAAGAAATAATATTTAAAAAACGAAGACGTTGTGTTCCTTAAGAAATACTCCAAGTAAATGAACACATAAGAAAAACAAACCAATAAAAACTCAGACACAGAGGGAAGGGGGTCCAACATAAGGTGACAGAAGATGGTTTGACTTTGGGTGATGGGCATACGATGCAATCTATCGATGGCGTAGCATAGAATTGTACACTTGAAACTTGTATAATCTTATGAACCAACGTCACCCCAATAAATGTAATAGAAAAGAAAAATAGCTGAGTACATCTCTTGTTTTGGGTTGGTTTTAGGTTTGAGGCGGTTCCTTTGGTTAGGAGGAGATAATATATACAGAGAAATTTTAAATGCCTCTATAACGCGTGGTATTTCCTTCTGTCTGACTGTGCTTGGAATTTCTCAGGACGGACCATCCGAGCTAATGAAGCCTCATTCCACGGGGCAGCTCCGTGCGACCGTCTCCATGGGAGCGGCACAGGAGCGAAGTGAGTAATAACTATTCCCAGTTCCTGTCTGGGTTTAATGATTTTCCTCAGGTGTTTAGTGCGTTTTTAAAGAGGGCCACAGGGAATCAGATAATCCCACTGTCACCCGGTGATAAACACTGAATTAACAGGCAGCAGTATATTGATTAGTGCTCCAGTGAAATTTGGGATAATTAATGGAGGCAGAGCGATATGAGAGTGATCCTAGGCACATAAGAGGGATATCAGTGTCGTCTTCGCTTTGTGAATCATCCAGTTTTAAAATTATCATCACTGCGTGATTAGATCAGGGATGACTAGTGTTGGCATCTGAGTAATATATGAGGAATATGTGTCTGGAACGCAGATAGATGTCAAGATCAATACAGAGCATTTGTTCTGATTTAATTGACACATCAGTACATATGTTATTAGCAGGCTGATAGAAATATTAAATAGTTAAGTATTTAAATTAGGATGAATAGACACATAACCATGAATGTCATGTGTTCAGGCAAAGGATATTAACAAAACTGAAAGAACATATTAATTAAGAAAGCAATGGAGCTATGAATTTCATCTCTGGTTAAAAATCATACAGACATTGATTAGGATAAATCAATTGTATTGCTCTGGCTCAAGATTGAGTTTTTCATCATGTTAAGATAAATATACAGGGTGTCACCCCCAAAATGTGTACACATTATTGAATAATTGATAAAGCAGTGTTTATTAAAACACATTTCATTTTCTCAATTGAGCTATCAGCTGTTAAAGTATGTGTACAGTTTTGGGGTCACCCAATATATACTTGAAGATGAAAAAAAAGAAATACGTAAACCCAGCGGCTCTGAAACGTGGTCAGCAGGGACCAATGTCCATTGGGTCGCCCATTAAATACCCAGGGGTATTTAGGAGCGCTTCCGTGTCTTTCCCGGTCACATGCTCTCTGGCTGCGTCTGCATAATAGGAGGGTGAAGATTAATGTGAGCATAGTTGAAGTGTTATTTTCTGTGTTAAGTGTTTATTTTACAAGGTAATTCACCGCAGTATTAAAAATTACAACATATAAATAAAGAAGGAATGTATTTCAGTGATAAGTCGGAGATATATGAGCCATTACATTGATTAAGCCATGTATGAAAAGCAGGATAATTAATCAGAGAGGTACACTGATAGGAAAATAATATATGTACAGGTTAGGGGGGTAATCACTCTTCTTGGCTTTGGGTGAGTCATAGTGTTTAGATACTCTTATTAGTGAATTGATGATTTAATCCATAAACAATTAAAAAGGGAAAAAATTGGTTCCAATAGAATCAGCGATGAGGACTGGTGGCAAACGAGTCACATGGGTGACTCCGTGTCTGGAACTCGGAGGTCTATCCTCTAAGCAACCCCGTTTGGTCTTAGTGTCCATGTATTTACCTTCCATTGTCATTGGACAGAGGAGAGAGGCTGTAAACAAATAGATAAGTACAAGATGGATGCAGTGACATTTTACAGCGTCGCATGGCAAAAATATGTGATTATGCAAGAAATTCCTGTTGATACATTATGAAAACCCGGAAGTTAAATGAGCAGTAAGTGGTACACGGCTGAAGGTGACTTGTATAGTACGATTCACAGACAATATGCATATTCCGGGTCAATGTGGTTTGTTTTCTTAAGAGCGAAAATAAATTATTCCAAATCAGTGACTGCCTCCGTGCCCTGCGAAATCCACGGTGAAGAGCAACAATCAATGGGAGATTTTCTCTCTTTTTTAACCATCTGCTCTGCCATTTACTCCTTAGAATGGACAGATCGCCCTCCTTCAAGGGCTCTTGCTGCACCATGAGCCACGGGATTGCATCTCTCTTTTAGGAGCACGGAGACCCGGGTGAGTAATAACGAAAGATCTTGTCTTTTCTGGCAACATTCATGGGGAGTGTTTTTTGATTAATTCATCTATGGAAAACAGCAAAATCGACAATGAGAATACCTTGTTGTGAGAATGATTCTAGTTAAAAAATCGAAGAAAATCTAGTTCCGTTCCAAGGCCCTTGTTGGCTTTTACATGATTATTCGTGAATTCATGAATTAATCAATAAACACCCAAGAAATGAATGAAGACCACGTGGTCTGCTGGATCAGGGATGAAATCTTCGGCGTTTTGAGCCACCGTGAGAAATCGTGTGTCTGGAGAACTCTGAGGTCCGCCTGCGAGACACGCGGGCCTCTCCCTTCCTGCGAAGCATCCCTCATTTTCTGTCGTCTGCTTTGCTCTTTCCACCCCAGATGGACGCACGCGGCCTGACGAGGCACCTTCCCGGTCTTGAGCGCTGTGGGTGCCTCGCAGTTGGAGGAGCACGGAGACCCAGGTGAGGGATCGCAGTATCTTAGGTCACATGGCTTGTTTGATGGCATCCACTCTATTATCCCAGATATAACATGTAATGAAAGAATATGTGCTCTCCTATGCTCATATTTACAATAACTGAAATCTGGAAAAGCTCAAAGGCCCATCAGTAGATGAGTGTAAAAACACATGGCACCTTTACACCATGGAATACTATGCAGCTGTAAAAACAAAGGGTCTATTACCCTTTGAGATGGCATGGAGGGACCTGGAGGTTATTATGCTGATAAGCAACATAAGTGAATCAGAAAAAGACAATATCACATGAAATCCCTTATCTATGAAATCTAATAAACAAAATAAACAGCAATAACATAGAGCTCGTGACATGGGAAGATGGGACAGACTGACGAATCTCAGAGGGAAGGGGGGATTCACAGAAATAAATAGTACACAAAGAAAAAAATACCGGTGTTACCCAAAAATGTATGCACACTTTAAAACGCTGCCTTTATAATGATTTATAAACTTTTAAAAACACTGCCTTTATAATGATTCAAAGTACGTGTTTGGAACATATTTTTAAAAACACCGCCTTTATAATTATTCAAAGTATGCGTATACATTTTGGGGTGGATACTCTGTAAATTAAATATAAAGATGGCGACACTTTGTCCAATTATAAAAATATGTGGTTAGATAAAAAGCTGTTAATATCTATATTAGAAACAAACGTCTGTTAGGATATAAGTACAAAGTGTATTCTTTGACTAAGTCTGATAGAGTTATTGATAAGTAATAGTCAATATTCATATTATCTGTCCATGGCAACAGTGATTTTGTTCGTTTACTTATGAGGAAATAAAATATACATGACCTCAATTCATTACTTACTAAATGGCCGACTAATAGAAAGGTGACATTCAAGAATTAATAATTAATATCTCAACTGTATAAATTACTTTTTTCTCTTTTCTCCTTAGAATCATTCCGTGCGGGGGATGTGAGCATGCTGCCGTGATCATAAACCCCGAGGCTGAATCTGTGCATTAAAATCATGGAGAGTAATGTGAGTAGCAGAGTTCTTTTCTTGGTTTTGTTTTGTTTTTGAAATAAGTTTCTCGCTGCATTATTAAAAAGTCTGAAATCAGATCTCTGATTGCCAAACAGGCTAAAAATTAGTAAGAGTGCTAATACGAAGTATTATGTTAACCTTTGTCGGAAGTTAATTAAACTTTGAGGTCATTAATAAACATATATATTGCTTATGGAAAGTAATTTAAAGACAACAGCTAGAGATATTTAAGAACCTCAATTCAAGTTTTTGTGACTCCCTACGGCATTTATTTTCTTATTAGTAAATTGATGATTTAATGCATAAAGATGTATAGACATGCATGAAGAAAATGAAGCTAACCCTGGCTAAATGCTGATGATTAGTGTGTGCAGGAGTCCTTACCTGCCTCCCCCCAGCCCCCCATTTGAAGGGATCCTACAGGGAGAGGCCAGGTGTACAAAGGATCATTCTCTTGGTCTTTGTGTACATGACTATTTAAAAATATCATTAGAAATGGCAAGATCAATAGACACATATATGGTCAATACATCTGAAGGGCTGAAACCCTCATCATTGTTAAAAATACATAGCGGGACGAGTAATACTACCTCCTAGTGTATATACCCTTGAGGAAGTATGAAAAACAGTGATAAATAGTAGTCGGTTACCAATGGCGTCAGTTTCAACTTGGACGTTTGATTTATGGAGAGCAAAATAAATTAAGAAATGCTTAAGTAACGATGCTAATAAATAGTGGGAACTCTGAATCCATGGAGACCAAGTCTCAACATTTTTATCATATTTCTTTGGTATATGATTACCAAATTTATCATTTGTCTCCCGAATGGACCCTGAGACCGGTTTCAGCTCCCGCCGTCTGTCAGGTGCCCCCTGTGTCTGAGAAGCGATCCAGGTAGAATGGTCATGTTGTTGTCACAGAGTTGGGGGGGGGGAGGGCATTTGTGTCGGGGTATTCACACTATCATTGAAAGGCATTACATTCATAAAAAGTTAGCCCTGTCTCATGGATAAGCACGACATGAAACTTTATGTTGATCAATTGATAATGTGCAGGATTGGGGTCTATTAACGAATGAAGTCTAGTCTTTGTGGGATTTTGTAAACTGATCTTGGGGACATTCAAGAATCTCCTTCTTAAGTTTTTATAATCCATGAATTGATTTTACTATTATGAATGACTTAATCATTTAATCGATACAAATGTGGTAATACGTGATGAAAAATAGAATAAGTCATGGATCAGTAATAATGCTTGGTGCAGGAGTCATGACAGTGAAAATACATGTCTGAGATTCTGAGATTTGGAACATAGTCGGTTTCTTCTGTTGAAATGGTTTTTATAGAGAGATATGAGAAATACAAAGATGATATTAGTGTATTGATTTCACAGATAGATTTGCATTTATTAATGGAATAGTGATAAAAGTACTAAATATAAATACACATAGAGAATGGGGTAAAGTATTGTTCACTTACGAAGGTTTTGTAGTGAGGTCAAAGGTAATCATGCCATTGAAAATAATTGATTCCTATTAAGAAATTGATGGCTCAATCGGTCACCTCTGTGACTAAGGATTATATAGATACTGATAAGGAAGTCTAATTCATTCTTAGGGGTCAACCTCAAGATTGAGTTTTTATTTTCCTTAAGATAAGGAATATATCCTAATAAAAATTAATACACACCTAAATACTGAATTAATGAAATGTGTGCAAAGCGAGTACCAATGACAGTTTAATTTCATTTCTCATCTGCTCTGCGCTGTCTCCTCAGACACTCTTGGGCTGATTTATGCCTCATCCATGGTCACTAGCTTCCTTGTTGCCTTTGGAGGAGGACAGAGATTAATGTGCATAATAGCTCAAGTTTTTTCCTCGGTTTCAATGTGTGTGTTTTTTAAAATTATTTATTAGGAAGTGCAAAAGATATTTAAGAGCGCAACTCTAACTCGGTGATAAATATGGGAAGTTTATTTTATAAAGATAAAAATAAATAAATCTCACCATAAATGAATAAATTCCACATTAATTACGGAAATTATAGCTCGCGGCCGACAATGTCTCGATCGTTTTATCATCAGTTCTGCTTGACACTTTGCAGAAACAAAGCCCAGCTGCCTAAAGCTTTCTTCCACCGTCAAATAAGATGTCGCTTCTGTTTTCAGAGTCACAAGGTGAGTAGTCAGCGAGATTCTTATCATTTTTTTAAGGTGACAATAACCTTAATCAAATTCCCACTATTATTAAATGTAACAAAAAATGTTAGCTATGGCCCATTGGGTAATATAATATGACACCTTATGCTGATTAATTGATAATGATCAACATTAAAGTTGCTTAATGCCACAGATATACTGTATTGGGAAACATTTCTATAAATAGATTTTAGATCTGGATATTCAGGGATTTTGTTCTTCCATTTTTGTGAAACGTGTGTATTTTATTATTATCAATGAATTAATAATTTCATTGATAGAAATTTAGGAAGAAATGATGGCCTCACTTGGACCAATGATCATGACTGGCTCATGAGTTATGAATAACAAATAAGATCAATCTGGAATTCTGAGGTTTAATACAAAATGTAATTAGTGTACTCCCTCTGTTAAGAATCCTATCAATAGAAATATATGACGATCATGTTCTTATTTTAGATTCCTAGATTTAGATTTATTACTACTAACAGATGAATGATTAAACAAGTAAAAATAAATAAAGAAAAGGAAAAAGGTTAATCATTATCCCACTAAGAACATATGTGATAAGGCAAAAAATGTTAATAAAAATTGAGACTATTGATGCCCATTAGGACATCAATGGATTGAAAATTTTACCTCTTTGTTTAAAGATCAGATAAACACTGCTAAATAAAATCAGTTTGATTGTACTGGATCAGTTCCCAGTTTGAGGCTGTCCTGATTTAAAAAGTTAAATGTGTTGGGGTAACTTTGGTTAATAAGATTATATAGGTTTCAAGTGTATGATTCTCTGATGCATCATCTGTCTAGTCATTCATTCTATGCTCCTCCCACCGTCAAAGCTTCTGGCCCCATATATTGGGCCCATTACCTTTTACTACCGCCATATCCTCTTCCCTTTGGTAACCAGCATGGTGTGGTCTGTTGCCCTTTGGTTAAGAGAAAAAGTATGTACATTATCTAAATATAATAATTACCTCTATGACTGAATACATGAAATGCAGAAAGCAGGAACCATAGAGGACATAGTCTCAATTTAAAAAAGAATCATTCACTCCGTTTTGTTTGAGGGGATTTTATTGACACATGTCAGGAATACACAAAGATGCTGTATTACATTTTTGATCTTTGTGTATTTTTATTCCCATGCTACACCACGATTCAAGACAAAATTTCATTAATTGTAATTAGAAATAAATATTTCACAATATATAATTACATATTGTTTTTTTGTGATTAATCACTATGCTTTAATTATGTTCAATTTGTAACAATGAAAATACATCCTGCCTATCAGATATTTACATTACAGTAGCAATATTACAGTTATGAAGTAGCAACGGAAATAATTTTATGGTTGGGGGTCACCACCCCATTGAGGATCTGTCTTAAAGGGTCACGACATTAGGAAGGTGGAGAACCACTGATTTAGAGTCTATGGGAAGTGATAGAGGTGACCACTAGTGGCATAGGAGTCATGGGTGGTGGCTACTCTGTGTCTGGAACTCTGGGGTCCAGCACAATACAGATTTCCTCTATCCTCATGTTGGTAAAAATCCTACCGATAGATGTTAGAGATATTTAAGCTTCTAGTTTTATGGTTCATGGATTATGATTATGTTATTACAAAAGAGTCAATATCAAATAATTAATGATGGAGAGAGTGAGGCATAATCCACTTATTAAATATGTGGTAAGAAGGAAATTAATATGATTTGGAATGGATAATTAGGGGATTTAGTGTATTACTCCTTCGGCTAAGAATTGCAGAGCTATTGATAAGTAATCATCAGTGCTTGTTTTGATCAATTGAAAATTCCACATTGATTTTAAGAGAAAATACCTAAAGTACCAGAAGTTAAGAAACGTTAAATTCCTGAGTAATGGAAGGGCGCTCCTGTGCTGGTTTTCACTTTCTGTCATGGCCTCCAACTCAGTGGTCCTCTCAGGAGCATGAGCTTCCAGCGGGAACAATAGTTGCAGGTCTCGTCTTGGTTGGGAGGACTGGATTGTCAGTGGATTTTTAATAAATAGACAACATACTCAAAGAAGACAAAACATAACCCAGAGTGAACATGGGATGAAGAGGAATGGTTATATTGAGGCAGCCATATTTGAAACTCTGACATGTTTCTTAAAACATTCATTCAAGAAACATAATCTAGTGTCTCTGAGAAATGATTTTATAAACATTGGGGGTGTTAGGGCTCTTATTCTGAGTTTCAGACTCATGTATATATGTTTCTTAGTAAGTAGTAAGTTAATGAATAGGTCAATAAACAAATCATACATGAAGACAGTGATTCATGTGAGTGGACCATTGGTAACATCGGTGGTGGGTGTCAAGGATGACGAATAACATGTGTCAGGTGTCTGAGACCTGACCCAACAAGAAATCCGGTCTATTGCTCCTTTAGCTGGGATCCCAGAGACAGTTGCTAGGGATGTGCTGTGACCCCATTCGTGTGCTCTTGGAGGTCACGGACAATCATGTTATTACAGTGCACTGATACGGGAGGGGCCTCACAAATAGAATTGAATAAAAACCCGCCACACCAGTTCCAGCTGTAGCCTCTGTAATGAACAAGTGTCAGGACCAATCTATCACCGAGGACCTGGGATTCATGTTTCTTTAAATTGCAGCATGCCGCACCTATAGACACATACATGAATCCTGGCGTGTCTGTGGTCTACCGGCTGTTTCTTTTATTACTGCGTATAAGGCATTTATAAAATTAAAGAGGAAGCACTATTTACATTAACGAAGGCTGGTGATCAGTTTTGTCATATAATTAGAGCTGTTGTGCCCACTACATTCCACTGCCAAGGGGCATACCCGCAGACTGGTAATGAGCAGCAACTGCACATGCGTTACTGCTCCTCAGTGCTATTGTACTGAGTGTTTGCACTTGCTTTTATCATTGTGGTGAATAAATAAGTTCGTAGTAGCTCAGAGGGACAAAGGAATAATGTTTATAATTTAACGAGCTCCACGCTGATGATAACCCTCTTAATTAAGGAAAACATTCGGGCGCCTCTTAGTTCTGGGGGTGAGGGACAGAGTTCTCATGTTGGACGGCTTATTAAAGAGCGTTCGTTATATTATGAAACGGATAATTAAATCCTTTAAAACAATTGTGGGCTAGTCATGAGTCAGAGATAAAAATGTGACATAAATCATGGTTTGTGATTAATTTCTTTCACGTTTGCCATGTGAAAACCCCAATCTCGCCTCTCCATTTACCAGCATTCTTTTGACATCCCCACAGGACGGAAGGACCATAACTGATCAAATTATCCCGCAATCGGGGAGATCTTCACCGTATCCCCTGGGGAAGGAGCGCGCCTTTCGATGTAAGTAACCAAGTTCTTGGTTGAGTGGTTAGTTCATAGGTTCCCATTACCTCACTGAAAAAGCACAGAAGTGGGCCCTCAGCTTAAGTACCAGGCACTCGATGGAGGAGATGATGCCTGAGTCAGTAACAAGCTCAAAAGCCTCTAAACTCCATGAAGTCAGGAACCATACTCATATGTCCGTGTGCCTTGCATGTATATCACATGTAATAAACATTAGTTCAATGAGTAGCTGAATAAACGATTGAAATAAAGAATGAATGAAGCAGTGAGTTAGCGAAAGAGTCTGTGTGTGAACAAAAGAGGAAAAAAATGAATGAATGAAAATATGAAGGAGCACGCCAATGGGCGAGTGAGTTGGCAAGGAGTTGAGTAACTAAATTAGTAAGTGCATACATGTGTGATGAATTAATGGATGGACCTGTAAGAAAAATTTTCCAAAAGGCACTGAGTGAATGAATAAAGTAGGTCAATGAGTCGTAAGTGAAAAATGAGCGTCCGAATGGATGAGTGAATAAATAAAGTGAATCTCTGAATGAGTGTGTGAGCTGATGGATAAGCGAAAATTAATTAGTAATGAGGGAATAAATGAAGCAGGGAGTCAATCAGTGAATGAGTCAATGCATAACCAAATGACTTGATTAATAACTCAGAAAATGAGTGAGCGAATAAATGAATAAATCAATGGAAGAGGAAAAAGTTGAATAATTTAACTAATGAGTCAGTCAATGATCGAAACGAATTAACGAGGGAATGAGTCAGCAAACGGACAGAGGAATGAGTGTATTAGAAAGAATAAAAGGACGAATTAGTGAGGGAGTCAATGAGTGTGTAATCCAAGAATAAATGAACTCGGCTGTGAATGGATGATGGAATATGCAAATGAATCGGTCCAGGAGTGGATGAGTCTGTGGTCCATGTGTGAGGCCACTAGCGAGTGACCTCCCCGCGGGCCTCCTTCCCTGGCCACCCCGGAGAGTTCGCCCACCCAGCCTCCCAGCGCATGGTAGCGCCCTCACCCGCATCCCCATCTTCCTCCATCTCGAGCATTTGTCTCATGCCATCACTGAGCCAGAAACTGGGTCAGATTTTCCCCGCGTCCCTGGTGCCTGCTCAGCCCCGAGCCTCGGAGGGCAGTGAATTATTGACGAGTGAGGGAATGAATAATTAAAAGTCCACGTGCCTGTGTAAACCAGGACGATCCTCCTCAGAAGGCCCGGAGCCACTCTGCGGGGAAGTGTGTTGCGGATCAGAGGGTCCGCGTCTCCCATCCCGGTCCAGACTCTCCCGGGGCCCGGCCCCGGGCAGGGAGGCGGGATGCTGGCAGTTCTGACTGCCTGGCCCGGGGCCCGTCCGCGGGCAGCATGGGCTTGGCACGGTGGCGCGGGAGCCCTGGGTCTTCCCGAAAGCTGCCCGCGCGCCTGCCAAGACGAGAAATTAAAAAGAACCAAAGAACCCGTTCTTGTTTTCATGCCTCCGTGCGGGCTCGCTCCCGGCCCCCTGGTTCTGGGTGGGGGGCTGGGGGTTACAGGCGAAGCGTCCCGGGACCCAGCCTCAGTGTCATCCTCCTGACGGGGACACTGTCGCTCTCTGGCGGAACGGTTGCGAGAATTAATTTGGCCAAACGAAAGCTCATGCGAAGGCCTTTGCATGGCGCAGGCTCCTGGGGACAGGTCCGTGGGGACACCCTTGGAGGAGGGAGAGGAGCAGATTGGGGGTTCGGCGCTGCCTGGCGGTGGCGTTGCCAGGGGTGGGGTTCCCCTCCATCAAAGAAGCTGTTAGTGTCCAGCTCTGATCTGCCATTGCCGCCTTCAGGCGCTGCTCTTAGATTCGCCACCGACTCACAGACGTGGGGAGGGATGGAGACGCATTGCACCGGCCCTTGCTTTGCTCTCATCTCCCACATTCACCCCGAGCCTCTGCCGGTGGCAGCCCCGGCAACCCCCAAAACCCCCCCGCCTTTGGCATCGCTCCCGTGGGCCACCTCAGTCTTCCGATAGGTCTCCCCGTCCTGCTCCAGTCTGTCCTCCTCACGGCAGTCAGTGTGGTCTTTCTAGAAGGCACGAGGACACGTCCCAGGCTCTCTAAAGCCCGCTTGGGGGTTCTGGGAACTCCAGGTTGAAGTCCCAGCCCCTGGGGTCCCCCTCCAGGATCTTCACGGTTTGGCCTCTCCCCGCACCTCCCGCCTCACGCTCCCTGGCCCCGGGCACCAGCCAGCAGCCGCTTCCCCAGTGTCCGTGTCTCTGTCTCTGGGCCTTTGCACCAGCTCAGCCTCCAGCTGCAGGGATGAGTGAGCCGCTCTTAGAGCCCATACAATGCTGTGAACTTGACCTCCATCCGGAAACTTCTGTTGCCCGGTCATGACCTATTTAGTGCCGTGAGGGCTGGTGGGTCCGTCCGTCAGCACGCCGGGTGGACGATAGGCAATGAATGCACGAAAGAGTGACAGTGAGGTGACATCCTGGCACAGAACGGGGTCCGCGGTGCTGAGGAGAAGCACCCGCTCTGGATCCTGTCCTCCTGACCCCGCCCCCTCCACTCTGCCCCGGCCTGCGGCTCATTAGGGAACCTGTAACCTCAATCCTTTGCAATTGCCTGGGACGGAGCGCGTTTGCCGTCCGTGGCACAGACGTGGGGATTTCATTCCTTCCTTAACTCCGTCTCCCTCCCCCAGGAAGCGTGGCCAGGATGTGGGCAGCGGGACGCGGGCTGGAAACTGAACGTTTTGCAAAAGGCCCGTTTCAAAATCCCAAACCCCGTGGCCCCCGGCCAGAGCCGAGCGCCCGGTTGGCGAGGCCGCGGGCCTCCCCTCCGCGAAGGGAAGGGACGGAAGATTAAAAACAAGCGGCCGCTGTCACTGGGCGGGCGGGCGGTTTGCAGGAAGAATTCCGCGGTTTGGTTGCTCCTCGGGTGAAACTTGAGCGAGCTCGGTCACGGTCACCCTCGTTAGCTCTTTTCTCAAGCTTTCAGCTCAGGACTCCTACCCTTCCCAAGCCAGGGCAGTCCGCGTGGGTCCTTCAAGTGATGGGACAAGTGTCTGAGCACTGAATGGGACTGAGGTTTTGTCCCAGACGTTAAGGAGGAAACGTAAGAACGACACGATGGCTCTTGTCACCAAATTGGAGATGGGTGACATCAAGCCCTCACTGAGGAAACCGGGAAACGGGCCTTGGGAAGGCAGGGCCAGGCGCCTGGTCCCATCCGGGCCCCCGTCTGGCAGGGACAGCTCTGGCTTGGCCTCCAGACCCTGGGAGCAGGCCACCCTCGGCCAGCCTGAGCCGGCCCCTTCCCACCTGCTCCCCCTCTCCTGCTCCCATGACCTCAGCGAGAGCCTCCAGGGGGCTGTCTGTCTGTCTGTCCTTCAGAGGAGCCATTTCTTCCCCCTGGCGGAGCGGAGCTCCCAGGCATGGCCGGAACTGTATCGATGGGCACTCTCAGCTCCAGAGCGGGGGTGTGGCCACGGTGGTGGGCAGGGCTGACAGGGAGCTGCAGGATCACGCAGCCCAGAGCGGGCAAGTGACAGTCAGGGTTTCAGCTCGGGGTTGGAAAGCTGTGGTGGGTTTACGAAGTGGCATTTAATCCTTAAAAATGTGGAATAAAGATCAACATCCAAGAGAACCTTCATGGAACAAGGATGGCTGCTGTGTGTACCCGGGGTGGCAGGCAGTGACAGTAACAGTAGCAGGGACTCAATGAGTTGAAATCTGAGCCTCGATCTGCTCAGCTGACTGCATAGCCACCTGCCCCCTATTTATTCTGTGCTCTTTGCTACCACCTCCCAGAGTCCTTGGCTGGACGCAGCCCCTGCTCCCTGCTCCCGGCTCCATCCTGAGTGTGTGCTGATGCCCGAGTTCACACCTCCCCCAGTTCACACCTCCTCTCAGCTCTGTCCAACCGGGAGGGTCTCCCTGACACCCCAGCCCCCCGGAGCTGTGCAGGGTCCTCTCCGTACAGAACCCCGGTGTTGACTGCCACCTCTCTCCCTCTCCCATGGGATTTTGAGTGTCCTGTCCCCGGGGTGGACCCTCCCTGTCCCCGGGGTCCCCCACCCAGGAGTGTTCTTTGTTCCCGGTACCCGTGGGTCAGACAGATGGGTTTTGTGACTCGGCCTTCTTGTCTCCAAGGTCACTGCCACGAACGATCCTGGCGGCGCGGTTGCCGAGCACCAGCCCCTGACAGGACCTGAGGCGGAGCCCTCGCTTCCCGGGTGAGTTTCGCGTCTCTTGCTCTCCCTTCAGGAAGCACACGGGCCTGTGGGAAAGGGCCACACAGCCTAGGTCAGTGGTTCCCAGCGTGGGGCACATGCCCCGTGGTGGGGGGGCAGTTTGATTTTAAAGGGGGGCATTCGAGTCTGAGTGAAGTTAATGCATTTCTTATGGTTCTAGGCGCCTCATACACAGTATATAAGTCTATATTGTGACACGGGTGCATGTCGTTGCTTTTCAATGTTCTGACACTTCATTTGCTGTTTTTCATATCACTTCATATTATGATTTTGGAACAGTGTCTCAGTGATGTCTTCCTCAGTGCTTCCGCTGTCCTTCCGTCCTTTTGTTTTTCTCTGTCATGGGTGCCATGTTCCCTGGAAGCTTGTTTAGACCAAGTTAATGGCCTTTGAGGGTCCCTCCACGTGAATAGGAGTTCCCTCTTTGAACAATAAGAATTCTGTGCCACTGGAGGGGCAGGGAGGTGTCAGGATTTTAGAGATGCTTACGTGGGGCGTGGCCAAATAAAGGCTGGGGACCATGGTCTAGGCCCGTAAAGACCTTAGGTGATCACAGAGGGGGCGGGGCCCAGGTGAGGGCCCCCATGGTCCCCAGCAGGCGCACCGCCCCCTGGCGCAGGGCAGGGGAGGCCGCTCCAAGCTGCCCAAGTCCCCACGAGGGTGACCTTCACCCTCCGGCTCCCAGCGCGTGTCCTCAGCAGCGTGCAGGTCACTGCGTTCTGTGAATTGCCAGGGAGATGCAGGCCGTGGGAGCCCTGTCAGAGTCCCCCCAAAGGACTCTCCGCCAATAACTGAACATAATTCTAAAAAATGGCGCTTTTCTCAGTAAGAAGGAAATTTAAAAAAAGACACCTCTCTCCTAAAAGCTTGTCCAATGATAAAAAACAAACAAAAAAAAACAAGCTGGTCCCTCCATTCAGAGGTGACCGCTGCCCTCCTTGTGTGGCCAGCCTGTCGTCTTGTGCTTGCTCCATCCATTTCATAACTGCGTGTGTGTGTGTGTGTACATGCACATGTATGTACGTGTGCATCATTTTAGTCGGGGGTCATCCCTGTCATCGTGCCGCTCTCCCCCGGCCCTGACCGTTTTCCCATGCCATGAAGTCACGTCCTGTCGGTTTGTTTTTCAGTTTTGTTTTGTTCGGACGGTGACATAGTGTCTCCGCAAAGGCCTAGGTCATAATTGGCTTAATTGGTTCGCTCGCATCAGATAGTTAGATAATTGGCGTAATTGGCGCGCTCGCAGCAGATATTGAGATAAGTCGGCCAGAGCCCGTTGGGGTGAGCACCCCTGCCTCCCGTCCCCGGTTCCTTGGGAAAGTGAAATAAATGCCCACCTCCAGGGGAGGCGCTCTGTCCGGCCGGATGGGCCTCCCGGGCGTGGTACCCCTGACACGCGCGGGGTTCGTCGAAGAAGCGCCTGCTTCTCTGCTAATTGCGGGCGTTCTCACCTGTGCCCGTTTGTCAGAACAGGGTCTGCGGGCCTCTTGGTTTTCGGTTCTTTGATCACCTTCGCTGAGAGCCAGGCCCTCATCATCTTCACCGCTTCTCTGTGAGGCCTGAGCTGCCAGTCCAGCTCCTTCGCCCTTTTCATTCCGTTCATTTCGGAGGGAGCCGTGCGTGGGCATCGTTTCGATAGTTTGCGAGGATGTTAGAGAAGTCTCAGTCCTCCAACCTCCCATCACTTGTCCACATCCTGCCCTAAAGCACACAGCTTTGAACCTTTTCAATGCATTCTCTTGACATGTATATCCATATGTCTCAGTAATATTCTTCTTTTTCTTCTTCATTTTTTTGGGGGACAGGGGGTGGTTAGGCATTATCTTGACTCTTTACCCACAGGAGGTCTGACTTGAATGCTCCCAAATGCCCTTGGCTTCACCACACATAAGCACATCTCTGCTCCAAGATGTTGGCTTTAGTTTGGGTCTGATCTTTATTCAGTATTTACATGATCGTAGCATTGCAAACACTCTGGACAATGGAATATGTGATTCTTTATTCTTTATTTCTTCTTCAGACTTTTTTTATTTCTGGAGTTGATAATTGCCCTGAGTCTTTCTTATTTATTTATTTTTCTTTCATTGGAATTTTAATGATCATCACCAATGTATCCTAAACTCCTCAATATATTCAGACACATTGGTTTTGTGTGTTTTCATGTGGAGAAATCTTTTCCTGAGCCTCTTGCCCGTTCTGCTCTGGATTGGCGGATCTTTGGGCTTCCTGCCTGGATCTCGGGCTCTCCCCTCCTTTTCTTCCTGGGGATTCCCGTGATCCTTTCTCCTTGGTTGCATTCCCTGACGTCATAAACCCTGTGTCACCCTCTCTTTTTGGTTGTCTCCCCTGATTTGCCAGAGAGCACACTCTAGCAAAGTGTAAAAGGATTCATGGGAGATAAACTTCCGGAGACCTTTCACATGTGGAAAGGCCAATTTCTAGTTCTCACGGACGTGGATAGTTTGTCTGGGTATTGAATTCTAGTTGGTCATTTTTTCTCCCCTTAGAGTTTTGAAAGCACAAATCATTGTCTTCTGACTTCTAGGATAGCCGAGAAGTCTGAAGCCTTTGGGATCATCCCTTTTATGTGACCCTCCTCGTTCCTTCCTGACACTTAAAGGATTTTCTCATTGTCTTCTAGTGCTTTCAGTTTCATCTGTATGTGACTTGATGTGGAGCTACATTCATCTATTATGCCAGGTCCTTTTGATCTGAAATCTTAATTTTTCTTGAACAATTCCTTGGATAATGACCTCCCATTTGTTTTCTTTTTCTAGAACTTTCATTGTTTGAGTGTTGGATTTCTTATATTCTCATATTTTCCACTCTGATTATCCGTTCTTCATTTATTTTTCCCATTCTGAGATACTTTTTTAAAATTTATCTTTTGACCTATTTTCATTTCTATAGTTTCTAATTCTCAAGATTTTATATTACATCCTAAATTTTATTTTATAGCCTTTTGTTTCGTAAGTGCAATTGCTTCTTTGATATTCCTGATAATATTCATAGATTTTCTTAAAATTTCTCCTCCCTGTAGAACCTCTAAGCTTTTTTTTTCCCCAAGCGTGTTCATTTCTAGCTTCCATGGTAGATGCTGTTCTCAACTCGATGTAAATGTAGAGGAGATAGATAGGTGTCTGTTCGAGTTTCCTCCACGTTATTGTCTCCATGGAACACGCTTTGAGTCTTCTCTCGGGGTTCAGGAAGGCGTCTGCCCAGTGGGTGAGGATTTGGGGAGCTGCCTTCTTACACAGACCCGATTTTCCTGCCCCACGGGGGTACCTGGTGCTCAGCATTCCTGAGACTTCTGTGGGTGCCTAGAAAGCACTGGCTTTCTTTCTGTTTTCCTCAGAGCCAGAGTAGGATTCCCAGCTTCGAGTCACTCACAACTCCTACCTTCTTGGCCTCCATCCCTGTGTGCTTATGCTCAACATGGGAGTCTCGCCACACCCATTTAGCAGTTTCAAGGGGTGCCAGGGGGAGGTGAACATCTATATTCTAATCACCATATTAAACTGAAAGTTATGTATCCATTTTTTTCTTTTGGGGTGTTCATCTTTTATTTTTATTTTATAGAACCTTTTGAAATTAGAATGGTAACTAGTTTTCCATCTTGTATTACCCACGTTTTTTCTTTTGTTCATGAGATTTGTAACGTAAACATTTTATGTTTTAAAAATCTATCACAAAATTTTCTTAATAGTTCCTTCTTGTTTAGAAAGATCTTCCCCATCCTGAGCTCATTTATAGTCACTTTATTTTTTACTAGTTTTTCCATGATTTCATCTTTCATATTTGCATCTTCCATCCATTAATTTAATTATTGTGAGAAATAAGTATATGTCCCATCTCCACATTTACCACACGCTAGATAGTTTTTGTTTCTTGTTGTGGCTTTCTGTTATTCCGTTAATCTGCCTATTCTTGCATGAGTGTTGCTTTGTTTTAATCTATGGTATCGTTATAATGTGTGTAATTATGTGATAGCAATAGTCTTCCTTAATTCTTATTTTTCAAGATTATCTTGATTAGTCTCACTTGTTGATATTTCCAGATGAATGAAGTGATGTTGTGAAGTTAAAAAAAATTGTTAGAGCTTTTCTGTGAAGTTTTATAAAATTGTAAACTAAAGAGAATTGATATTTTTGAATACTTGGGCTTTGCATGATATTTTCCAGTTCAATGTATATATACACATTTTGTCAGATTTTATAAATTTATCATTTGTCATTAACTTATTTCAAGGAATTAAGTATTGCTTATATTACTCTTTTTTCTTATATTTTCTAACTGCTTATTACTGGTGTGTTGGGAAGAGATTATATGTTTATTGTTATTGGCTATCTCACTGGTTTCTCTCACTTAATCTATAAGATTTTAGTTGAATGTTTTGGAATTTCTAGGTAAAGAACTGTTCATTTCTATATAATGCAAATTTAGCCTTTTTCGGCATTATTTTCTCTTTTATTTCTTTTTCCTGTCTTATTGCATTGGCTAGGTCTTCTAAAACATTGAATTGTTGATAATAGAAATTTTTATCTTGCTTCTGGTTCACTATTAAATAAGAAAAAAAATAAATGTAAACTAAATACTTTTTTAAATGCTATTGAAGTATTCTACTTATGTGACTAAAATCAGGAATGAATTTAGAATTTTATGAAATGGTTTTTTGATATCTATGGAGTTACTTGCATTGTTTTTCTCTGTTGACTTCTTGACGCAATGGGTTATAATAATGTTTCATAACTTTGAAACATGTTTGGAATAATCTACCTGTTTGGGGCATACTGTTCTTTTAATGGATGATTGGATTTGCTCTGCTGTTGTTTCATGTTGGACTTCTCAAATTTATCTTTTGTTGATTTTGCTGTCAAAGTTATGCTGGCTTTGTAAAATGCATTAGGAAATATTCCATCTTTTTCTATATTCTGTACCATGTATACATCATTTAAATTACCTATTCCATGAAGGCTGAAATAATTCACTCGCATAACTTTCCTGAGATGATTCTTTGAGATGTTTCCTATTTCTTCTGTGTTTCTCGGGTTCATTATATTTTCTACATCTTTAGAATTTTTTATTCTTTTTCTAATATAGTTCAGAGTTAAATGTTTAGACATTTGAAATTGAATGGGCAGACAATTTGGGTTCAAATTTGTTCTCTGTCATTTTCCATGTGACTGCAGGAAAACAGTCTTCCTCCTAATGCTTAGTTTTCTTGTATGTTAAATGGTGAAAATGAGAGTCTGTATTTAATAGGGCTACTGTGAGGGTTAAAGTGATAAAGTAACTTGCATTGTGTCTGGCACAGTAACTGCCCAATGCCCTTTTTAACCTAATAACAATTCTAAGGAATAATTTATTTTTCTGTGATATAAAAATTCTTAGCGTAGAGTTTCAGATAATTTATAATACTTTTTAACCTATTTCTATGATTATATAATATTTTTAATTCTTAATTTTGTGTATGTGTACTTTATCTCTCTTTTTTTTTTTATTCGTTGAGCCAGAATAGTGTCTATTTCAGAAGTTTTTCATAGAATCAGTTCTTGGAATAATTTATCAATTCAACTGTTTTTGTGTATGTGTTCAAAATTCAACAATATCTGCCTTTTGGTTACTCCTTTCTGCTGTCCTTAAGCTTGTTTATGGGTTAGTCTATATATCTCTCATGTTATTCTTCTTTGATGATGAAAACATTTCATGGTATGAATTTGCCTCTGGATGCAATTTTGACTGCATGTCAAAAGTTTTAATATATAGTCTTTTCAATATTTTAAGATATTTGTAATTACGCTTTTCATTTCTTATTTTTCTTAAAAGAAATGATTACCTGAATTAAATGTGCAAAAGTTAGAGCTTTTTTGAAATTACTTACTAATTTACCTGGGCTGTGTGTTGTTGCCTATACCTTTTTATTGAATTGTTAGCTATATTTCATTGTGGGTTGAAAATGTGGGCATAAAAAAAATCTACTCTGGGGAACTTACTGATGCCTTTGTGCCTTTTACAATCAGTTTTGTAAGTGTTTCATGGGCCTTTAAAATAAGGTGTACCTCTTGTTTGTAGGTTACCAATTTTGATGGGAGGACAATTAGCTTTGCTAGGTTTGCATTTTATTCTTTTGGGTTTTTTCTTAGGAAAAAAATATGAAGAACTCTATAAGTATTCGTAATTTTAATCTCATTCTAGTAGTTCATAAAATTTACCTAACTTCTGTTACGTCATATCAGTTAGAGCTTTGTGGACAGTGTACCTTAATATTCATGCCTTACGCTTCTTTCCTTTGTTTCTCATTTTCTGTGAAATACGATGTGACTTGCCTCTAAGATTGTCATTTCCTTTTTGCCTATTTGATGTCTTTACTGCGAAAAGGGTTTGGGACACTGTTTCTGTTTCCTCCAGTGTGGGGTGCTGTTTTATTCCTCATGTAAATATGTTTCTCACTGTTATATCCTTGCGGTTTGTACCTTGCGACTCCGAGAGGCGAGTTTTACGGGGCTGCTTAATGATTTCGCTCTTGGGTTCCTGAAATTGTTGACCTTCCCTCTGCTTTTTTCTCATTTTTTCTGTATCTGAGTTGGGTAAATTGGCTTTCTCCCGTAATTGTTTCTGGAAGCCTGTTTTCAGGACAGAGTGGTTGTTTGAGAGCTGGAACAGACAATTGCATGTTCCAAAGGACTCCGCTCCTCGAGAGCTCGCTGTTCCGCACCTTCGCAGACCATTTCTAGCATTTTCTTTTCCCCAAACACAGAGCTGACTGCCTTACATTCAATTATCCGGGCTAAAAACACGGGCCACGATGGGTTCACCTAATGATTTCCATCCTGGCCTTAATTTTTAAAGTATATATGACACCTATGTTCTTGCCACAGGTATCGGCAATTACATTTTTCCACTCATGTTTTTATAAAACAATATGAGCAAAATGTAATTAAATAACCGGCTTTCAATGCAGCCAGGCCCCTTGATTCGGACCAAATATTACCCAGAAGTCCAATAAAGGAGATCAAATCAAGGCTGCTCTATTTAAAAGCTGGGCAGTGACCTCAAGCTGTGGACATCATTTTGCCAGAGACCTGACGGGGAGGCGGGGGGGAAGGGGGTGAAGGGAGGGGAAGCAAGCACCCCTCAGCATACCCCACGAAAGCCGCTGCAGTGAGATCTGTGAGCAGTTGCACATGGAGAACGGACCCCGTTGCTATGTGTGCAGAACTGGGGGGCCGTCGCTAGGCAGTCGCTGGCGGGCAGTCAGCTGGTGTTCGCATTCCGTGGTTTCTGACATGTCTGTGCATGCGTGTGCGGTTGCCTGAATGTTCCCTGCATGAGAATCGTTGTCTCCCTTTTGATCTGTGCCTGTACCTTCCGTTTGAATTTTCGGGACGTATGTAACGCGTGTCTCAAATAAACAATCTACAGTTCAGCTTCGAGGCTGTTGACTTGAACGGGACGATTCCGTTTGTAGGCGCGTGTATAACCCATTCGCCTGTTTTTCTCGATTCTCTTGTTTGGACTTAAACATTGCACTCAATGCGTGTGTTTTAATTCTCCCTTTCCCGCTCTCCTTTGTTACCTAGACGACATTTTTCTTTGAACAAAAAAAAAATGTACCCTGGGGATTTCAGAAAGTACACGTGGAGCTTCTAAAGTGAGGGCTTACCTTTTAGATGTTTGGGTCCCTTTTTTTTTTGAAAACGAGGCATCTAGGTCTCTTTAGTACGCTCTTGACTTTGCCCTGTGTGTAATTATTAAGCTGGATATGTACAGTGGCACCTCGAGATACGAGTTTAATTAGTTCCGTAACCTTGAGGCGTGGGAAACGATGAGACGCTCGAGTCCCGGTAAACTGGTGGGTCGTGTGCAGCCGGCCGATCCACGCGATGAATCCTGTCTCAAATGTTGCTCATATTTCAAAGCAAAGATCGCTCGCTCGACGGCTCATATCTCAAAAATCCCGTCTGTTGGGCACTCATATCTCGAGGTGCCGCTGTCTGGTATCTGTTCCTGCCCATTGCCCCGGGGTGCACCCTTCCACAGGATGAGGTGTGAATGGGGGTATCACCTCCCACCCGGCCCACCTGCGGGAATTGCTGGTCCCGGTTTTCTCTGCTCTGCCCTCCCCAGTCCCCTCCCCTGGCGGGGCCAGAACTCCTTACCGGTTCGGGACTGTAGATTGCCAGCCCGGAATCCCACCGCTGTGTACACGTCCCGAGCCCCCTACCCGCAGGCGGGATGAATGTCCGTCTCTCTCCCGCCGGACTGTGACTCCTGGGAGACATGGCCGCTGAGTCAGAGCAGCAAGCGCGCTCCTGGCTGCGTGTCTGAGAGGACACGGGGGCCGGGCGGGGCAGTGAGGCGGGCACGGAGGCGTGGGCTTGAAGGCGTGAACTTGGGACAGAGACGCTTCCAGAGCCGGGGTGGGGGACAGGGGGAATTAGCGTGCCGGGGAGAGAATGGCAGGGCAGATGGACAGGCGAGGCAGTGAGAAGAGCCGCCGGCCGGCACCCGTCTGAGGGCAGGAGCTGCTCGGCCCAGGCTGGGTGCACCCCCAGCGCTGGGAGGCTGGGGGTGGGGCGGGGAGCTGGGTTTGCCCACCTCCCTAAACACCAGGCCGCTGCTGGGGAAACAGGTCCCTTCATCCAGGAGGACAGGGACAGTTTGTTCCGAGCGATCCCCTCTTTCCTTTCTCCCCGCTCATGGGATGCCTGGTCCTGGCACCCGGGCGCCCAGGAGAGGCGGGTGTGGCTCCTTCTGGCCCCAAGGCACACTGACACCCAGGGGCCACCTGAGCAGCTTCCTCTTTGTCAGGGACACGGAGAGAACCAGGGCCACCAGAATGACGCCCCGGCCGGCCACCGTCAGCCCGTCTCACTGCGTCTTTCCCCCGCGACCACCTGTGCGTGGCCCCTGCTCCGCCTCCCCGGGTGTTCACCGCCCCCGGGACCGCGTGTCCCAGCGCCTCTCCCTGCCGGAGCCTCCCGGGCCTCTGACGCGCTCCGGTCCCGTCCTCTGAGAGACCTCGGGCCTCCTCTCTTCCTCTAGCCGCCCCTCCACGTGACTTCCGCCTGTCTCTCTTGTATTTGGCTTTCAACCGGCCCTTGTGCTGGAGGAACGTCCCTTGAAGTCACTGGGGGCCTGGCGTCTCCCCAGGACTCCCCCCCCCCCCCCCGGCACGCACACTTTACTCCTGCCCCACCCCCAACATCCCCGGCCTCGCTCAGCTCGGACCCTGGGGCCACCCTCTCCTGGCGTCTGGGCCGGGCGCCTGCAGGGGTCTAGCCACGTGCTT
>PVJN01014944.1:11690-45576 GCA_004026805.1 Lasiurus borealis | reverse complement strand
AACAACAAATACATATCTATCAACAAGTGAATCTAAAAATTAAGTGAATTAAAAATTTGATCAACAGAATAAACTGGTGAATATACTAGAATCAGGAGCACAGAAAGGGAGTGGACTGATAATTCTCAGGGGGAAAGGGGTGAGGGGTGTACAGGGAGAGACTGGACAAAAATCATACACCTATGGATGAGGTCAATGGCGGTGAGGTAAGGGCAGAGGGAGGGGTGGGAGCCGGGTGGAGGGGAGCTATGGAGGGCAAAAAAGAGAAACAAATGTAATAATCTGAACAATAAAGATTTAATTTTTTAAAAAAGTTATTACTGTCTGACCTCCCTGGTCCTCAGTGTCTTACTGTTAGTGGGCTGGCTTCTGATTGCATAAGATCTCCACCAGGGGGCGCTGCAGACACTCCGCCTGGAGTTGTCAGTCTTGGTGAACTTTTTTCTTTTTAAGAAAAGAATTTGATCCTTGTCTATGAAATTCATTTTGCTGTGAAATAAATTCTGCACCTTGACCATTGAGTATTTATACAGATACAGTAAATGGTGAGTGTTTACTCTCTCCAGAATTCTTGGTTTTCAGGAAGCATGCTTGCTGACTGGAAACATCCCTGGTTTGATTCTTTTGTGAATCTGTCCTTTAGAAACGAAAAGTCGCATTTTCCTGTCCACAGTGAGTGCCGACTCTTCTTTTCATGGTAACTGTGTCTCCGAAAACCTGAACAGTTTAAAACAAAGGAGGAGACTAGTTGGTTTTATGAGGTTGAAAAAAATACCTCTAGCTTTTCTTTTGTGTATCTTTTATTTTAAAATAGCACTTAAAGCCCTAGCTGGTTTGGCTCAATGGATAGAGCGTCAGCCTTGTTGACCAAAGGGTCCTGGGTTTGATTCAGCTCAAGGACTGGTGTAGGAATCAACTAATCCATATGTTTCTCTCACACTGATATTTCTATCTGTCTTTCCCTCTCTTCCACTCTCTCTAAAAATCAATGGAAAAATATTCTCGGGTGAGGATTAAAAAAAAAAAAAAAAGATAAAAATCCCTGCTTTTTACAGAAAATGTCAAAAATACAAATAAAGCCCTAAAAAAAACCAAAAAATACATATTTAAAAATAAAATAGCAATTAAATCAATACATAATTTTAATATTTGCAATCCTAGCATAAAATATTTCAAAGTATTATTAATTATCTGTGATGACCATTTATTTTGTGTTTATTCCTTGTTTTGTGTACATAAATGATTCCAGATTTTATTTATTCTTAGGATGGGGTGTTAAGGAAAGCTTGGTTCCTTTGTATTTGATATATTTCTAAGTGAGCATTTTACAAACCCATTCTGCAGCAGAAGTTCTGAATGACAACAGCTTTTGTTTTTTTGTATTTCCCCAGGTACCTTCATTCAAATAACATAGTTGTGGTTCCAGAAGGTGAGTGAGCACACTTCCAGCTTTTAGATGGGAGACACTAGAGTTGAAGCTTCCCTTCGTAACAGTAGAACAGATAGAGTCTCTAAACCTATGGTGGTTGGTGTATCAGTGAATTTTAATTATAAAGCATCTTTAATTTATTCGTTCCAAAGATTCTTCCCCCAGGTAGTAAATCCAGTTAAGAATTACCACTGCATGACATTAATGGAGTACAAAATGGTTATAATTATTAGATTTAGATATTATTTTTAGATATTATTTTTAGATATATTGTTGTTGGGTAAATAACAAAAGGACGAGTTCTAAATTCAGTAAATCCAGCTAAGAATTTCAGTTAGATTGAAACCATCCTTATATACTGTTTCATGAATTATTTTTTTATCCAAGCAATCTTTTACCTGGTTTTAAAAATGTCGACAATGCGCTTTTTTTAAAAGTCATATTTTACGTAGAGGTAGAATCTGTCTTATCACCTCCATCCAGGTTAGCTTTCTGTCTGTTTGTATTATCATGGGAGCAAACCTAGCAGTACGTTGTGAGATGGTGATGCTCAGTGGGAAAACGTTTGGCCGGGGAGTGCCTGCCTTAAAGATCTGGCGTAACGCGTGCGTCCGATGGATTCAGCCTTTCCCTCCTCTTCTCTGTGCAGCCATTGGGTCCCTGGTAAAGCTCCAGTGCCTGGACCTCAGTGACAATGCCCTGGAAATCGTGTGCCCGGAGATCGGCCGCCTGAGAGCCTTGCGGCACCTGCGATTGGCTAACAACCGGCTGCAGTTCCTGCCTCCAGGTAATCGTAGTCGGGGCGCAGTCTCTTCCTCTCCCAGGTCCGTTTCGCTCCTGTCTCCCTGTGTGTGGAGGCGGGGGGCTTGGCGGAGACTTGTAAGTATCTGATTGTTCGTGTGTTTGACTCTGAAGCTGAGAACTGTGTGTGTGTGTGGGGAGGGGGGGGGGCGGGCAGGAATGTGACAGTCCTTTCCCAGATGCAAACATAGGAAGGGGTGTTTCTGTCTTTGAGCCGCACTTGCCACTGTTGAGCACTGGTCTTCAGATCACTGCGCTGGTGAAACGCTTCCACGAAAAGCTACTTCACTTCTGGAGTTCAGCTCCGGGCTTCCCCTCCGGGAACTTGGGTGAAATCCGCACGGTGCGACCATTTTTGCAGCGTGCACAGCGGTCCCTCACTCTCCGGTGAGATCACGGGTGTACACGAGCTGTGGTTTAATAAGAAACCAGACCAGAAGTTAGCCGCGCAATTTAAGTTTGACCTGGGACTAATGGTCAGTTTTGCCTACTGAGCATTCTATAGGTTGTGATGTACCTATAGACCGGGCTGGAGGTGTGTTTGTGGGGGGAGGGGGGGCGCGAGGGAGGAGCCTTCTTTCTGCCGGGGGCCGTTTGGGTATTTACAGCATCCTTTGCAGGCCAGTCTGAAAATTGGTCATCAGCCTACAAATTTGCCTGCTACATTTGGTCGTAGTATTTCTTTAGGACTTAAGAAGTACTTTCTCCAGAGTTTTGCAAGTACAGAAATTGCTTGATGAATACACAACACGTGATTAGTTTTGAGACTTGATGGACTGGTCTTCCCATAGAGATTCAGTATTGCTGACAAACATGGTACCAGTATAGCAGTCAGTCTGTTTAAAAAATAACTTTGTAACCTCTTATCATGTCTTTTCAAAAGTTCCTATTCAAAATACATTGCTATTTCTGCATATAATTTTACTCCGAACATGCAAAGCCGTAGTTGGTATAAGGATTTTCAGTAAGACAGGAATACGGTCTTTCCTTTAGGTTTTGCCGTCGGTAATCAGGCTCGGTGGCGGTCCACCATTCTGCCTTTGTCAGGTGCACATATCCAGATATTCAGGACATCCGATTCCCTTTGGAGATCGCCTCAAAGAGGAATCATTAAAACGATCCTTTACATTTTCCCGGGCGGACACTGTAGAATCAAAGGGCCTGGGAGATACCGCACGGCTTTAAGCGCCTCTGAGAACGGACTTCCCTGCGAAGCCATTGTTCTCTCGTTCTGTGCTCTTTTCCTGTGCGGAAGCCGGTTCGTGCAGACGGCGGCCATTTCCTCCCATCAGGCCCTCAGGAGGGGCAGGGCGTGCGGCCGCGAGCATCGGCCGCCCCTCCCCACCGCGGGGGACAGAGATTTGTTACTGACGTCGCACATGTGCTGAATGGGTCGGCGGCGTTTATCCCCGGTTTCATCTCTTCCGCTTGTGTCTGTGCTCCGTGTTTGCTTTTGCTCGTTTTGAGTAAAATTATTTGCAGGAATAGCAATGTATTTTGACCATAGGTAGACTTTTTTTTCCTTTCTAAGCTATCATGAATAGCAATGGACTAGGTCTTGATTCACTTTATATCTCTCTTTATAAGGTGATTTTAATGTTATAATTGGAAGGGGTGGGGGGCTAGGTACACCCCTGCAAAGGTTTGATTATGGAAATGTGTTTTAATTACAGTTCTTAGAGGGATGCCATGTTGTCTCCATTTGATGACAATAGATATGTGACTGTGTGATTGATCTCCCTTCTACCTAGTCCGTGCTAGTACATGTAGACTTCCTTTCTTAAAGAATATATTTTTATCGATGTCAGAGAGGAAGGGAGAATGAGAGAGATAGAAACATCAGTGATGAGAGAGAATCATAGATCGGCTGCCTCCTGCACACCCCACACTGGGGATCGAGCCTGCAATGCAGGCCTGTGCCCTGATTGGGAATCGAACCGTGACCTCCTGGTTCCCGGGGCGACACTCAGCCACTGAGCCATGCCAGCCAGACCGTGTAGACTTCTCCTGCGTGATGTCCCCTGGAAAGACCTCACGTCTCACTGTGTGATTTGTTGTGGTTGAACACACTTTGAACGGAAGATGGTAATCAGCATTTATAACGTTAGAGCTGATTGGGAAAGCTGGAAACGTCTGGAATACCTCGTGGCTGTGGAGTTTAAGATTAGGATCTAAGAATGCCTCCCACGGGTTCGTGAGCGCCCTCCCGGGCCCGCATTTTGCAGGAGGGCGTGCAGCTGGTAAGCAGGCGCTTTGACACGTGCTCGGAGCCTTCGTAAGGAAAGGGAGGACCCGAAGAGCCGTTGGAGCCAGACACTCACACGCTGGGAAAGCTTGGGCTAGGACGGTGCATTGTGGGAAAACGGCGGGGAAGATCAAGGTCAGCGGAACAGGGTTTGCCTGTGCTGGTTTCCCTTGGCCTTGAGTCCCCGTCTGGCAGTTAGAGCAGAGTGTCTCCTAGTGCCGGGCATGCGCCTTCGGCACGGGCTCTCCAGACGCCTGAGAGCAGAGCCTGTGCTCCGTGAAGGAGAACCTCACTGGTTTGGTTCCTTAAAGGAGCAGAGGGGGGAGCCCGCACCCCGGGCAGCGCCCCGGCTGGCATGCAAACCGTGACCTGGTTCATGGGTCAGCACTCAGCCACTGAGCATACCCGCTGGGCATGATGACGCTTAAAAAAAAGGCAAAAGGGGGAAAGTTATCCTTCAGACGTGGAACTCCTCTCCCGTTACTCGGACCCTGACCGAGGCCTGGCTGTTCCCCGGGAAACGCGTTAGAAGCAGCTCGCACAGCCGATCTTCAGGCGCGAGCTCCAAGTCCCCCTCGCGCGCAGTGCTGTCTCTCCTTTCTGCGGGCAACTGACTTCCTTCGCCGCTGTCTGCCACGGTGCGGGGCTGTGCGGGAGCCACAGAGAGCACTGCCCGGCCAGGGTGGCTCCGTGGCTGAGCATCGACCTGTGAACCAGGAGGCCACGGTTCGATTCTCGGTCAGGGCACAGGCCTGGGTGGCGTGTTTTAAGACACAACCTATTACTGACAATTCAGAGATTTAATTTTATTTTTGGATCTAAATCAACTTGCAGTATTTTAGAGGTACTGTTTTATGACACGATCAGAAAATTCTAGTTTCGTGTCAGACTATATAATTGTGAAGGAAAATGAACAGGATGTAGGGTGCGTGCTGAAATGAGTATTTGTTAAAAAGTGTCTTCCGTATGTAAAACATTTATTTTCTTACATGTTAGGGGAACAGGCTTGGTGCATGCTTCATCTATACACCATGGCTAAATCTGTTAAAGGTTTTAATTTAAGTCAGACTGGCTATTCTGCAAGTAATTTGGAAGTTAATGATGGTTTTGGTGAGTGAAAAGCTTTATGATCTGCCAAGGGTTGATGTAACAGAAGTAATTAAACCGAACTTAGTTTGATACAGGCTGTTACCAAGCTCTCCTCCGCGCTGCACACACGGTTGACATCACAGTTCTGGGTTTCCTACTTCTTACCCCTTTAGAAAATTGACGTTCTGTGACGCACACGGCGTGTAACGTTCTGTGACACACACACAGCGTGTAACGCTCTGTGGCACACACAGCGTGTAACATTCTGTGAGCCCTCGTACGCTGCCGTGTCCTGCCCTTTAGAAACAGAAAGCACGTATCCCGGGCTGCCCGTAGGTCCTCCATCACAGCAAGCCCAGCGGAGGTACCAGCAGCCCTGGCGCTGGCTGCCAGCGGCGGAAGGAGTGGCATGGCCCAGCCCGTTAAAAGGCAGCTGCCGCGTTGGATGAGCAGATGGCAGTGACTTCCTAGGCTCCTGCTCCTCACAGCCGTGAACTCCACGGCGTGGGACACTTAAATATCTGCCCTGTGAAGCGCAGAAGTTTTAAAAATTGAGGAAACCCGATTTATCTGTTTTTTTTGTGTGTGTGTGTGTGTTTTAATTTACTTGCTGGAGTATGCTATTGACATAACATTTAAGAACTATCCGCCAAAGCTAGGGCCACAGAGCGTTTTCCAGTTAATTGTTGTTGCGATGTGAAGAAAGGGATGGGTGTTTTTAGATAGGGGATATTCACTTTTTCCAGCACAGTCTGGTGAAAGACCAGTTTTTCTTTGTTGGCAATCAATGGACTGACCATGAACATATGGGTTTATTTCAGATGCTCTGTTCCCGTTAGTCTTTATGTCTGTCCGTATGGCAGTGCCATATTGGCTCCATTACTGGAGCTTTATAGGAAGTTTTGAAGTGAGCTTGTGTAATTCCTTCAACTTTGTTCTTCTCCAAATTTCTTTAGAAAAAAAAAAAATAAAATTTCATTGATTTTTTTTTTTTTTTTACCACCAAAGAAAGTTTATTTTTCTTCCTTTTGGGGCATTCCATGTGTGCATATATGTTTGTGCAAAAATGGTAGCCAATAAGAGGGTAAAAATGGAATGGAAGACTTTGTATCAACGTGATCCGTGGGGGTCATTATGCCAACCAGTATAATTTCTAATCACTCAGCCTAGTTCTTTTTAAATACTATGTTTTTATTCGTTTCAGAGAGAGGAAGGGAAAGAGGGGCAGAAATACCAGTGCTGAGGGAGAGTCATGGATCGGCCGCCTCCCGCACGCCCCTTACCTGGCTGGGCATGTGCTCTGTCTGACCGGGAGTCAAACCGTGACCTTCTGGTTCATAGAATGGGCCTCAACCGCTGGGCCCCACCGGCCAGACTCCATCTGTTTCTGTATGTATGTATGTATGTATGTATGTATGTATGTTGTATGTATGTATGTAACTTAGAACTTTCAGCTGTGGTCTCTGACTCTGTTGTGTCTGCCATACACAACATTGTGCCTCTGAGTCAGTAACACAGGGACAGGGAAGGGCCAGACCAGGGGCCAGATGACCCGCTCTGGGTTGTGCTCCTGGAGCGGGGACGTGGAAGGACAGACAGACTGGAGGAGCGGGAAGCTGGGTCGCTGGTCCCGCCCCGGTGCCCCTGCTTCTGCTGTCCCCTGGTGGCGGCGCCTGCAGGGGGAGGGAGCAGGAGGAGCCACAGGCTCTGGGTTTGACGCACAGATCCACGTCCTGAGTGCATTTCCGTGTCCCACAGAGAGAGAGCAGGTAAACGTGTGCATCCAGTGACAGGACACCGGACAGTGAGGATCGTACTGCAAGGGGCCTGCCCTCCTGGCTTTTACTGTTTTTAGTGGTGTTCATTAATTAACTCGTTTTAATTAAACAAGAATTAACTTCTGTATTGCTCAAGTAGTATGGACATCTTTTTTTTTAATCATGTTTGATCAGTCAGTGCCTGTGACAGCGCTCAGACTTTGTTATTTAATTATTTTCTGTCATTTACATATCCTGGCATTAAATACATTTCACCCACATAAAAAAAATATAGCTTTTGTAGCAGAGATCCATTTAATTTTTTAATTCTTTCATAAAACAAAACAAATCCCACTTTGAAAATTATCAATATTGAACAAAATGTTTATAAGAAGATAATTCAGCTATTGCTAGACCTAACATTCTCCCAATACCTTTAAGATTCTTTAGCTTTTGATAAAGGATTGGGATATTTCACACTTACTTCAGGAATGTTAATGAACAACCACTGTCTTTTGAAACCTTTTGGACATGTTAACTAGGGGCAACTGCAATTGGGAAAGTGGAAAATGCATTTATCCTTCGATATGTTGCTGTCGTCTTAAAAATGACTTTGAACTTCAACACGGTGATTTTGTTCTCCTGAGATCCTTTCTGTGTTTCTCCACTGGAGTCTTCGAACGCTTCACCCCGTTTCTCTCAACGAAGGGCCACGGGCCATTTGGATGTTTGTAACATCATCCTCAGGCCGTGCTCACTTCCCCACTCAAAACTCAGCCACTGCGTTTGGTAAAATATCTAATTACCTCGCCCTTCCTGCCTGGCCGGGCCAGACCCAGTGACTCCGAGGCCCGGGCAGTCCCCGCCCCTGCTCGAAGCCAGGGTCCTGTGGACCACTGGTTGGCTGGTGACCGTGCTCTGCATTGAGGGTGTCAGTAAACTTCAGTAAAAATGGGGCGGGTCACCGCCCCTTTCTGCCCAGGGGAAAGCTGGCCGCTGTTCAGGATCGTCACTGAGACTACAGCCTCCAGTGGCGGTAGTTGATTTCCTTTCAACGCGATGATTACGGCTAGTTAGCAGGCTACTTCTGTGAAATGTTTTTATTTCTCCCTTTGTCTTCATTTAATTATCTATTAGCGTTGCTTTTCAGGCCCCGGTCCTGGGGCCACTTCTCCTTAAACACCGAGCACCTGAGCTGATCTTGCCGTGGAGCGGCCCGCAGGCCGCCGGTGCCAAGCCCTCTCCTCCCTCGCTCAGCCCTGCCGTGCCCGCCCCGGCTTCCTAATTTAGTAACAGAAACGCGGGCAGGCGCTGCCGCAGGTTCGGAATGCTGGCCCCCCGCCAGCAGGCCTGGCTTCCCGGGAAATGGACCAATGGGGAAGGGGGAACACGGGTTGCATTGCGTTGCGTTACATGAGCCGCACTCACAAATCCCCACTATTTAAAGGAACTCGGCTCACCGCGCCGACGAGATCAAAGTCTGCGTTGTTGAAACACGCCTTCGCCCCAAATGATGTGTTGCTTCCTTTTCCAAATCACCCTTCCTTTTCGTAGCTGTCCTTCTGTGTTTGTGTGAGAACTTTTTCCCGTTGGTTTTTAGAGAGAGCGGGAGGAAGGGGAGGGAGGCAGAAGGAGAAGGAGAGAGAGAGAAACGTCGATGTGAGTGGCTTACATCGATTGGTTGCCTCCCACCTGTGCCCCGTCCACCCCGGCCAGGCCCAGGCACGGTGTGAGCTTGTAAAAAGCACTTCTTCTCTCAGTGAGTGGGTGAATGCATCCCATTGGTGCTTCTCTGTTCAGTTACCGTGTGCGTGCGTCATGCCATTCAAAGCAGCCTGATGTGACAGAGCTGATCGTATACACGCGGGGTGTGCTTTGGTGTGAGAAAATGAAAGCTAGCTCTGGCCGAGATGAACTTTAGGAAAGAAAACACCCCTTCTCCCCCCCACCCCACCCCCGGCCCCTCAGGCTGGTGGCCGTGTGCCTCCTGCACTGTGGGCCTCCTCAGTGCTCCGCGTCCTCCCTGTCCTCAGGGTGGGTCGGCGCTGGTCGCTTCCTGAGGGTCGGGGCGCCGCCTGCTTTCCTGTCCGCTCCCGCGTGTCCTTCCTGTCGGTGCTGCTTGCGGCCACACGCTCCGTCTTCAGCCTCTGAATCGGAGCAGAGTCTGAGGTCCCTTCTGTGCCCCTGCCAGCCGTGATGCATCCCTTCCAGACTCTGCCTCTCCTGTCAGCTGAGGCTGAGCGGTCCGTCCCGGTCATCTTCCAACCATCCCTTCCACCGCGGCCGCTCTGAGAGCAGTGCGAGCCACGATATGCAGCGACGTGGGTGTCATGGGAACTCAGGAGCCAAATGATGCCGCTGTTAGGATGCAGATTTCCGTGTGGGAGAAATGCCGCCCAGAGGTGTCAGTGAGAAGGAATACTGACCATCAGGGGTTTCTTTCTTTTTTAAAAAAAAAATATATATCATTGATTTTTCAGAGAGGACGGGAGAGGGATAGAAAGTCAGAAACATCGATGAGAGAGAGACATCGATCAGCCGCCTCCTGCACACCCCCCACTGGGGATGTGCCCACCACCATTGTACGTGCCCTTGACCGGAATCGAACCCGGGACCCCTCAGTCCACAGGCCGACGCTCTATCCACTGAGCCACACCGGCTTCGGCCATCAGGGGTTTCTTGACCAAAAGTGGTCAGGTTTTAATCCTTCCAAACAGTCCGTGCTCCAGACGGCGGGCTCTCGCCCTTTGTGAGCAGGGCAGGCGGCCAGGCCTTTCGGTCTCCTCCCTCTGTCCCCCCTCCCCGTCCGCTCCTCTGCCTCCGCGTACTCCAGCGCTCTGCACGACCGCATCCCACGGAGGCTGACTCAGGTCCCTGCTCGCCTTCCCTCTGCTCGCAGCGGGAGAGGGCTCGGTCCCAACAAGGTGTTGGCCGCCGGAACGAGGGGTAGAGGGCAGGTCTCTGTTGTCAGGGACTCAAAATGGTCTCCACTGGTTACTAGGCAACCCAAAACATAAATGTAATTTTTAAATGCACTCTATTCATGTTGCAGTTTTTGCTAGTACTAATAGTTTTAAAATAATATATTAACAGTTACTTTTACAAAAAAAATATATATATATATAAATTTTTTTAAATATATTTTATTGATTTTCACAGAGAGGAAAGGAGAGGGATAGAAAGTCAGAAACATCAATGAGAGAGAGACATCCATCAGCCACCTCCTGCACACCCCACACTGGGGATGTGCCCGCAAGCAAGGTACATGCCCCCGACCGGAATCGAACCCGGGACCTTTCAGTCCGCAGGCCAACGCTCTATCCACTGAGCCAAACCGGTCTCGGCACAAAATAAATTTTTTAATTGATTTCAGAAAGGAAGGGAGAGGGAGAGAGAGGGAGAGAGAAACATCACTGATGAGAGAGAATCATTGATCAGCTGCCTCCTGCCATCCCACATTGGGGATAGAGCCCACAACTGGGGCATATGCCCTTGACCGGGATCAAACCTGGGACCCTTCGGTCCACAGGCTGATGCTCCATCCACTGAGCCACACCAGCTTTGGCTCTCACGGAAGCGTTTCTGTTTTTGTTTATCTTTCAACAGTTTGACTGTGATGTGTCTAGATATGGATTTCTCTGTGTTTTTCCTACTTGGAATTCATTGAACTTCTTGGATCTGTAGATTAATGCTTGTCATTAATAGAACATAGAACATTTTCAGCCATTGTCTTTTTTTTTTAAATATATTTATTGATTTTTTACAGAGAGTAAGGGATAGAGAGTTAGAAACTATCGATGGGAGACATAGATTAGCTGCTTCCTGCACACCTCCTACTGGGGATGTGCCTGCAACCCAGGTATATGCCCTTGACCGGAATCGAACCTGGGATCTTTGAGTCCACAGGCCGACGCTCTAATCCACTGAGCCAAACCGGTTAGGGCCAGCCATTGTCTTTTAACATATTTTCTTTCTCCCACTTTCTCGTTTTCCTCTCCTTCTGGAACTCCCTTGATAGATAGGATGGTATCCTCCCACGGGTCTCTGAGGCGCCGGTCATTTTCTGTTGATTTTTTTTTTTACATTCTCCAAATGTAATAATTCCAATGGACATGTCTTTGAGATTACTGTTCTTTCCTCCGCCGTGTCAGATCTGACCCTGAGGCCATCCATCCGGCGACTCCTATTTCAGTGCCTGCATTTTCCACTCTGGAACGCTCCTCGCCTCTTTTTATGGCTTCTCTTTTTCTCTTTAGATTCTCCATTGATTGAGTCATTGTCATCATAGTTTTCTTTAGTTTTTGACATAGTTTCCTTTGCCTTTTTAAACACATTTGTAGCAGCTGCTTTGAAATCTCTGCCAAGTTCAACATCTGGACCCGTTCAGAGGGAGTTTCTGTTGACTGCTCCTCCCCGCTCCCCCTTCCCCCCACGCCCCCTGGGTTGTGGGTCACACTTTGCTATCTTGTATTTTCGTGGTGGTGGAAAACGGGGGAAATTTAGTTAACATATTGGGACAGCTTTGGGTTTTGATTTATTTTTCTGGGAGTTGTTTTATTTTTTTAAAATTCTTGTTCCTTCCTGCGGTTTCCATCCCAGACTCCTCTCTCCTCTGCGGCACGTAGCTGCTCAGGGCTCAGGCCTGTGGGTTCAAACCCGGCTCCACGGGGGCGGCCGCGCCGTCTGTGCAGCCAGGGGCGGCCGCGGCCGGGAAAGAAGTCGCTCCGACGCCTCCAGCCCGCGGGGCTCCCGTGTGACGCGGACGGAAACGCGTTGGGATGGGCAGGCGCTGTCAGAGCGCGTCCGCCGCCCGTCTGCTCTGCCTGTGGCTCTGTGCGCTCTCGGCCGTTCCTGCCGGCCACGCGGCCCCTCGGCTGTAGACGGGTTTGTGGAGAGAGAGCGGAGCCAGCACTTCATCTGCCCCTCCTTCCAGAACGGCCCGATTACGCCTTTGTGGCTGTCCAGCCACTCGTGCCCGCAGGCTCCGAGTCCCAGGCCAGCGAGCACATGTTTTCCTCATTCTCTCCCTCCGCCGTCCGTCCGTCTGTCCGTCCATTCGCCACTTAGAGCTTAAAACGGGGGTGGATGTGTGTGTGGGGGACAAACTGTGAGATGGTTCCCACCCCCACGTCAAAGGCGGCTCTGACTGCCGGCCGCTCCCCCGCCGCCTGCCCCGGGAGCTCATGGTCCTGAGCCTGAGCTCGGCGGAGGGGGCGGGAGAGCAGCCCCCCCCACCCCCCGGCAGTGACGGCCCAGACGCCCTGCTCCTGAGTGAAGCTTTGACGGGTCCTGAGAACACACTTCCGGCCTGTCTGCCGCCGGCCGGTTCCCAGAGCCTGGAATAGCGGCCCCTCCGGGTCTGTCCAGGGGCCAGCTTGTCTTTGGCGGGGAGACCTCCCCCAGCTCTGCACCCCGCCTCGGCCCCCCTCTTTGGGAAAATTCTTAAGCCATTCATACATTTTTATTGGTTCAGAGTGGAAGGGAGAGGGGGAGAGAGAGAGGAACATCGATCGGCTGCCTCCTCACACCCCCTCCTGGTGTTTGAGCCGCCACCCTGGGCATGGGCCCTGCCTGACGGGGAATCAAACCATTGACCTCTTGGTTCACAGGTTGATGCTCAACCACTGAGCAACACCGGCCGGGCTCCCTATACTGATTTGAGTTTAGAAAGTGAAATGAAAGCCATGGGTATAAATGACATTCTATTCATATAGTATAATATGGTTGTTTGTAGTTATTCTCTCCGAAGTAGTAAAATAAAAAGTAAGTTTTTATGCTGCACCACATATGAGGCTGTGATGTTTCTTGAGGCAGCGCTTACAATAGTTTTATAACCAACAATGGGCCCCTGGTGATCGCACGCAGGTCAGAAACTCCATGGTGCTCCCTCCGCGAAGGGGAGAAGGCCCACCTCGAAGAAATCTGGGCGGCAGACAATCACTGAAACATGCGTTGGAATGAAAGCCTGCGTATGTGGTCTCCATTCATCTCGCAGAATGAAGACAATAAAGGATTCTTCTAAGTAGCAATTCGTGTATTGACACAAAGCGATGATACAGATGCTAAGTCTTAGAATGAACGCTTTTCGGTTTCAAAGAGCAGCTGTATCTGAAGAAGAGACAGGCCACTCCTGGTTAGCGGCGGTTAGCTTACAGCCGGCACTCCGGAGAGCCCTTTCTGGAAACGTTTCTTATCTTCCACAGTGGCCCCGGCATTTTGCTGGGGTCAGACCGACCATTTGCTTAGATAACTAGTAAACGCCTGGTACGTTAACTTACTTTGAATGACATTGAAAGAAACTTTAGTGCATAATTTAAATGCACACAAAGCCCCAGCTAAAATGTCAAAGCAGTGTGATTTTTTTTTTTTTTTGAAGTATCTCTTTCACAAGTTAAGATTTCTATTGGGAATTAGTTGCCAAGTTTGACACCCAGACATAAATATTTAAGTCCTCTCAGTGTCTGTTGTGTTTCTCCGATGTCAGGTGTTTTAGAGCATTTTATTTTAAAACTCCCACATAATATGTAAATGTCTTTCCTAATTAAGAGGACTTCTTAATTGCTTGTTTGATGTTATTTCTATTAGACAAATGCATAGTTAGTAGATTGTGTTTCAGTGAGCTTTCTGGTATTATTAATTTTATTCTTTCTTGTGACTGTTTGTTATTAAACATAACCTGCCACACATTCTTATGAATATATAGCAAGCTCCAGATGGTAGATTTTCATTCTTTTATTTGACCAAGGTAGTCCTTCCATTTTCTGAAAGATCATCTACATTTCTAAGAGCCCCTTTCTCTATGTTAAACATAACAAACATGAACATACTGTGTTCATAATTGATTCTGTGATAAAACTGCATCCATTAAAAAGGTACTTATATTTAGAATTTATATTTAGAATTTTATGTAGCTTAATGAGCTGAAAATTAAAAATAATTGTTTTCTGCCATGTCTTGTTGAACCTATGGATATTTCATTTAATCATATTATGTACATGTTATTCTGGTGTTTTTATAGATAATTTCTTATTTACTCTTTTTAAAAATATATTTTTATTGATTTCAGAGAGGAACAGAGAGGGAGAGAGAGGAATATCAGTGTTGAGAGGAGAATCGCGGATCGGCTGCCTTCCGCACGCCCTCTCGTGGAGATAGATAGAGTCTGCAACCCGGCCTGTGCCCTGACTGTGGGTTGAACCGTGACTTCCTGGTTCAGAGGTCGATCCTCAAGTGCTGAGCCACGCCAGCCGGGCTGTAGAGCACAGGACCACATCTGAATGTTTGAGGAAACATCAGACGACCGCATCTCCATCTTTGAGTAAACAGCTCAGAGTGCCCAGCTGATGAGTCATCGGGTTACGGCTTGGATGCCTGCTGTGTGCCAGGGTCGGGCCTTGCAGCCCGGTCTGCGGTAGAGAGAGCGGGTGGCTGTAAGGAGGGACACGCTATTCCACAGAACGGAGCCTGGCTCTGGAATACCATCCTGTCTGCCTCTGCGGGCCCTCCCTGACCCGGTGTGCTGGCAGCTGAAACCAGAGCGCTCTCAGTGGCACCGGAAACGCCAGAGCTTGAAAAACACCGAGTCTTCCCGCTGACTCTGCGGCGCTGCCCTGGCACGGAGTGGGCGGCTTCCCGTGCCCATTTAAGTTTCAGAGGGGTCAGCGCAGCCGAGAGGACGATGGTCCGGAGGGAGCCCGCCGCGCTCTGTAGGAGCGGCACGCTGGCGTCATTTTGACGCTTCGTGTGAGAAATCAGTGCGTGGCCACGGAGTCCTCTGCAGGCCAGCCTCTGAGTCGCTGCCGAGCGGCCAGGCGTTGTTGGTGTCGCCTGAAAGGAAACCACGCGGCCAGCGGGAAGTTGGGGCTATTCTGGGCGCTGAGGAAACAGTCTGCAGGCTGAGCTTTGCTCCTCGGGGAGTCGGGTGAGAGAGCAGCCGGAAGGAGGAAGATTCCACTGATGTTCTAAGAAGAATGCAGTGACACTCTTTAGCGGTAATACCGCACTGATTTCAGGATGACTTGTCACTGGATATTTTTGAAGGTGCCAGTAATGTTAAAGGATAGGATTAATTGTAGACAATTTTATTAAAAAGAAACATCATACTTGCCCGGCCGGTGTGGCTCAGTAGTTGAGCATCGGCCTATGAACCAGGAGGTCACGGTTCGATTCCCGGTCAGGGCGCTTGCCCGGGGTTGTGGGCTCCATCCCAGGAGGGGGTGTGCAGGAGGCAGCCGATCCGTGATTCTCGTCACGGATGTTTCTACCTCTCTCTTTCCCTCCCCCTTCCTCTCTGAAATCCATACAAATATTTTTTTAAGAAACAGTCGTGGCAGGCTCCTTTAAAGACACCTGCCCGGGGTGGGTCATGGCATACCCCCCCGTCCATGCGTGTGGACACGGCTGCCGCCGCTGGGGTGTGTGGCGGGACTGTGCGGTGTTGATGCGTTTTGTGTGACCGGCCGGACTGCCGTGGCGAGGCTGCGATTGACCCTCATTCTGGTTTTGGTTGTAGAGGTTGGCGATTTGAAGGAGCTGCAGACACTAGACATTTCTGCCAATCGTTTGCTAGCTTTACCCGAGAGGCTTCACCTGTGCCTTTCTCTGCAGTACCTGGCCGCGGACCGGAACCGGCTGTGGCGTGTGCCGCGCCACCTCTGCCAGCTGCCCAGCCTCAACGAGCTCTCCATGGCCGGCAACCGGCTCGCTTTTCTGCCGCTTGGTGAGTGCGCAGCCCGGGGCAGGGAGGGAAGCTAGAGCGAGCGCCTTTGGGTCCGCACCGGGGAGGGCGGGGCTCGCTTCTCCATTCTGTTCGCCTCGAAGCGTCCTCTCTGAGTCCCCCCGTGCCGAGAGGGAGGCTCCCTGCCCCGTAACAAAGTTCATTCCGGGACTGGAGATGAAAAGAAGAAAAATAAACTCTGTGCGAGAAATGTGATCAGGGACAAAACATGTGAAATACGAGATGATTTACTCTGGGGAAGGATTGGCATCTATAGGGTGTCCCCCAAAATGTCTGCACCCACTTTGAATAATTACAAAGGCGGTGTTGGTCAAAAGACATTTCATTCTCAAAACGGAGCCATCAGCGGTGAAAGGGTGCGGACATTTCTGGGGCGCCCTGTATGTGCATGTACACATGTGTGTTCCATTTTTCATGTAGATGACATGTGTATGTGTATGTGCACACATGTATTCCATTTTTCATGTAGATGACGTGTATGTGCATGTACACATATATATTCCGTTTTTCATGTAGGTGACATTACAATTGACGGGGGTTATAGGGCAGCAGGAGAGGGTGGCCACTGCTACAGACACATCTGCTCAGACGTGGGCTTCTGTGCTGAAACGTTAGTGTCAGGTGTCCTGATGACTAGCATTGCCAGGTGAGCAGACTAGACAGTTTTAAAGACTGAGCAAGACGTGTCACTCTGGACCCAGCCCGTTTGGCTCAGTGGACAGAGCATCGGCGCATGGACTGAATGAAGGGTCCTGGGTTTGGTACCAGTCAAGGGCATGTACCTCACTTGTCGGCTTGATCCCAGGCCAGAGAGCCTTTAGGAGACAGACAGCCAGTCGATGTGTGTCTCTCACATCAATGTTTCTCTTTCTCTATCTCCCCCCTCCCTTCCACTCTCTCTCAAAATCAATGGAGAAATATCTTCAGGCGAAACACACACACACACACACACACACACACGTGCGCACACACACACACACACACAGGATGTCACCCTGGCTAAAAAGGAACATTATCACTGCAGACGTCTGTAGTTGGCCCGTTCTGGCCTAACATGTGAAAACAGACACTGGCCTTGAGTCACACAATGCGTTTCTTTTCTCGGAGAACGGGATTGTTGTAACCGGTAAGAAAGAGAAGGGCCCCGTGCATTTCCAAAGGAGGCCTGGGCTGTGCTGGCCGCCAGCAGGGTCTCCTGCCTCAGGCCCTCCTCCGAGGAGCCCCTGGCACCTCCTGAAATCACTGCCTGCAGCTGGACGGCGGGACTGTCCCACAGTGGCCGGGCTTTCACAGGAAGCTGGACCCTCCGTTCTCCACTGGACTCTGGCAGTGCTCCTGACGTCACACGTGGGTGCGGGCACAGTGCCAGCCCTCGGGGCATCCACGCCCCCAGGCCGCCTGCTCCGTGTATCATTTCCTGGTTCCGGGCGGCCGCGGCCCACTTCTGTGGGGGACCTGGTGCTGGAGGCTGTCGGACTCACAGCGAACAGCCCCCGTTTACCTGCCAGCTGCCGCCCATCGCTGTGTGAGCCCGGGCTCAGAAGGCATTTTCGTGAGTCAGTCTCCCCAACAGCAGCGCCAGTGCCTGCTCCCCCGGCTCCGGTGAGCACTGAGCAAGATCCTGGGAAAGCACGGGCATCGCTGTGACTGCTGCCTGCGCACACCGTCACCGTGAACCGCCTTCCGTGCTGCCCGAGCTGGAAGCAGGGTTGGGGGCTCTGTCTGCGCCTCTGTGCCCCAAGCATCGGGCACCGTCTCGAGCCCGTTGCTTGTAGAAATGTCTTCGTTACCTGAACTGTGGGGCAGGATTCGACTCAGAGACACTGACACCTGCCTGTGTAAACCAGCAGCAGCGGGGCACTTCCGTCATTCAGACTCATGGAAACCCTCTTATCCGGCTCGCCGGTTGCCGGTTTACTCTGTATACAGCATCTGATTAAATTCTAATTCCCGGTGGAAGCTTCTTCGTAGCAGTGGGACAGATCGGAGAGAGCGTGACTGTGGAAGAGACTTAGAGCAGTGTGAGCATGCGAGGAAGCCAGCCCGGAAAAAGCTCTTTACTCTGAAAGAGTGGCTGAAGTTCTCTGGCAAAAGGCATCATGGAGGTTTCTGTATTTTTTAGTTTTTAATATGTTTTTATTGATTACAGCGGGAGGAGGGGAGAAGGAGCGAGAGAAACATCCACGATGAGAGAGAATCCTCCATCAGCTGCCTCCTGCACGCCCGCTCCTGGGGATGGAGCCCCAAACCCGGGCACGTGCGCTGGGCCTCCTGGCTCCTGGGTGGACGCTCAGCCACGGAGCCCCGCTGCCTGGGCCCGTGCAGGTAGCTCGTATTAAAGCATTTTCTGAACAGACTATAAATTATTCTCAACCCGTGCTGAAGGTGCCCACGTTTCATAGGCATTAACAGTGCTGTTCTGACCAGTGATAGACCCAGTGTCCCAAGCTGCTCGTGGGCAGAGCGTTCACAGCAGCCCGGCCCCTCTGGCCGGCGTTTTCCTGAAGCGAGTCCGCCCTTCGGCTCAGATGAGAGCAGGGAGTCTCCCCGGGCGGCCTCGGGAGACGGACCCGGTGGCCGGGCCGGCCGCGATGCCGGGCCGGCGTTGGCGCAGTGAAGCGGCCGCACCGCACACAGGCCCCTGCTCCCTCCACGCCATGTGCGCCGCAGATGCCGGGCCTTGAAGTTCAGTGAGAAGGAGCGGAGTCTGCGAGCCGCCAGCTCTTGCTAATTTGCACGGCGCAGCACTTTGATCCGGGCGTCTGGGAGGAAGAGAGGAAAACGTGCCGGACACTTAGAAAGCCACATGAAGAAGCTCTTTGTGGCGCACATCTGTGCAGATGCTCGCCGCCTCGCGTGGCCAAGTTCACGCACGGAGCGCTTTCTTTCGCACAGAACTGGGAGGGGCATCGGTGCGTGACCTAGTTCATTGCAAGACATCGGGCCATTAAAATTAATAGAAGGGAGAAGACGCACCAGCTCGTTAGCTAGCGGGTCACTGGTACCTCCCAGAGGAAATGAGTGCGCAGCCAGTGTGGCTCAGTGATTGACTCCGAGCCGGGAGGTCACAGTCTGTTTCCCAGGCAAAACACATGCCCCGCTGGTGGGCTCGGTCCCCAGTGATTCTCCCTCATCATCGAGGTTTCTCTCTCCCTCTCCCTTGCCGCTGTCCTGAAACCAGGCCTACCCTCCCCCTTAAACGAACACTTGATCCAGGGCACATACCCGGGTTGCAAGTTTGCTCCCCGCCCTCGATGTAGGTGCGTGGGGGAGGCAATCATTTGTGTCTCTCACATCAATGTTTCCTCTCTCTCTCTCTCCTGCTCCCTTTGTCCTTCCCTTCCTCCCTTCTCTCTGTAAAAATCGATGGAAAAATATCCTTGAATGAGGATTAACCACAGAAAAAAAAAACGTTACAAAAAGTAGTTCCTTCCATCACGAGCCTACTGTCCAGAATAACATCCCCAGGCGAGGAGGTGCAGAGAGAACTCTCTGGAACGGCAGGCCTCCGAGAAGGTCTAAACCAGCGTGTTTTCCGTCTGCACCCGGGATGGGAGCGAAGGCTCGGCCATGGGAAGTGGCCGGGGCAGTGTTCACGTGGCCCGGTGCCCGGTCTTTGCGGGCGGCCGCTCTGGTGCACACGCGCTCCCTCCCGGCAGCTGCGGGAGCTGCGCCGCCTCGCCAGGTCCCGTGTCGTGTCCTGGGCTCCAGTGGGTGGGTCACCTCTCCCCGTGCCTCCAGTCCCCTCTGCTGTGAGCCCAATAAAATATTCTCTCTCTCTCTCTCTCTCTGTACATTTTTCATTGATTTCAGAGAGCAAGGGAGAGAGAAGCATCGATGATGAGAGAGAGAGACATCCATTGGTTGCCTCTTGCACATGCCCTGACCGGGCCCAGGGATTGAGCCTGCAACCAAGGTACGTGCCCTGGACTGGAAGGGAACCCGGGACCCTTGAGTCTGAAGGCCCGCGCTCTGTCCACTGAGCCACACCAGCTGGGGGGAGAATTCTCTCTCAATTGGCCCTCTTCCCGGAGGGCACACCTGCCGATATCACTGACCGGCAGTCACGGGAACAGTAATGACTGCCACGTACTGGACAAGGCGTGTGCCAGGGATTCCGCCTGGTAATTCAGAGACGTGGTTAGTCCTTCCCACTGGATCGGAGGCAGCATTGCCTCCTCCTCCCCCCGTTGTGCAGACGGTGACACTGAGGACGCACGTTTTGTAAACGGGAATGAGAACCCAACCCTGGCGTCCGGCTCCAATGCCCGTGAGGAGCAGCCTCACACCTTGCCGTGTGTCCGCTGCAGCGGGGACTCTTTCCTGGGGCCCCTGCGGCTGTGGTCGGCAAACTCGTTCCTCACCAGGGTGGCACCGGCTCGCGAGCCGCGGTTTGCCGACCCCCGCCCTGGGGCCACTCGGGCCCGCTGGAGCCGAGAGCCCGTGCGGCCGGTGTCGGGGTCGCGGCTCAGAGCTTGCACCTGGGCCCCGGGGCGCGTGGCGGCGGAGGAGTCACGGCTCTGCTTTCTCCCCAGATCTAGGTCGCTCCCGGGAGCTGCAGTACGTGTACGTGGACAACAACAGCCCCCTGCAGGCCCTGCCGTCCTTCCTGTACAACAAGGTCGTCGGGTGCAACGGGTGAGCCACCCCGCGTCCCGGCCCCCGCGCTCCCGGCTCCTCACTGACCGTGACCTGACCGAGGCCGGGATGCCCTGTGTGCGTGCTGGTCCCGCCAGCGTCCTCCGTGCGCCGACCACATCCCCGGGGCCGGCACGGGGCGAGCCGCTCCGAGCGCGGCCATTCGGGTCCCGCCGGGGCGTTCGGACGGGACCGGGGAGACGCATCTCTGCGGGCCATCCTGCGCCCAGCGGCGGTCACAGGCAGGCGCTGCCAGCGGGCCGGAGAGCCGTCCTCCTCCGCCCTCCACGGCGGCTCCCTCAGATCTAGAACCTTCCCATGTGGACCGCTTAGACTCCAGCGTCGGAAACGCCCCTCACGCAGGTCATGGTTCTGGCACCAAAGCAGATGTTTAAGGGGGAGGGGAGGCCTGGTTCAGGACAGCGGCAGCCTTTCCTGCCCGCCGGCGTGGAGGAGACACTCCCGCCCTCTTGGCGTGGCTCCGGGGGCTGAGCGGTGCCCGGGGACCAGGAGGTGGCTGGTGGCATCCACGGCCTGGGTGGCGGGCTCCGGCCCAGGAGGGGGTGTGCGGGGAGGCAGCCGGTCCATGTGTCTCACTGATGTCTCTCTCCCCTCCCCCTCCTTTCCTCTCTCTAAAAAAATCAACAAAAACATTAAAAAAAGAGACAGCTTTAGCCCCTCCCACAACAGGGGGCCGGGCCCACCTCACAGTGCTTCCCAGAGTCTTGGGGTGAGGCCCAGCTTCCAGGGCCTGCTGTTCACCGCCCCTGCCCGCCCCTCACCACCCCCTGCCCGTCCCTCACCGCCCCCTGCCCGTCCCTCACCGCCCCCTGCCCGTCCCTCACCGCCCCCTGCCCGTCCCTCACCGCCCCCTGCCCGTCCCTCCCCGCTTCCCGGTAGCTCGGCATATGTGTGGCCCCGGTGCCTTTCTGGTCCTTCTGTCCCAGAACTGCCCATGAACAGGCCCGGCCGGCGTGGCTCCGTGGTTGAGCATGGGCCTAGGAACCAGGAGGTCAGGGCACAGGTCCCAGTTGTGGGCTCGATCCCCAGTAGGGGGCATGCAGGAGGCAGCCGATCCATGATTCTCTCTCATCGATGTTTCCATCCCCCTCTCCCTTCCTCTCTGACATCAATAAAATGTACTGGAAAGAGAGAGGAAGACCGGTTTCTGTCCTGCACGCTTTGTGGGTGTGACTTAGTCTCTGAGGAGGTCCAGGGAGGCTGCCGGGCCCTCCCCCCCACCCCACCCCCGCAAAGGGAGGTCGCTCACCCCTGGCCTTCCCGCCCGGCAGCCCGCATTCTCTCTCCCCACCGCTCCTCTCTTGTCTGCGGCCGGGAAGGGGTTTAATAGGCGGACCCTCAGCTGGACTCAGTCAGCTCCCCCCTCCTCTCGGCGCGGAGAGCGGGGACGTGTGCCCAGAGGAGAGGAGTGTCGGGGAATGAGACCGCGTGCGGCACGGGGAGCCACGTACTGGCTAGCGAGCCTCTCTGTGTAGCGGCGCCTGCGCCCCCGCCGTCCTCGTTATTGGGGAGCAGGAGGCACGGGCGGGGTCCAGCTGTGCGCGCTCGGAGCCTCTCCACTCTGAGTTATTAAACTCCTCGGCGCTTCCGCGGGGCGCGGAGCGGCGGCCAGGGCCGGGGCATCTGCAGTGAACGCTCGAGGCCGATGGGCTTGCTCGGCGTCTTGCGGTTTTGCTCAGGCTGCAGTGCGGCTGCAGAGCTGGCCCACACGTGCTCCCGCCATGTGTTCCCGTCCAGCAGAACCCCCGGCGTGGGAGGGGCCGGGAGGAGGAAGTGCATTTAGTCTACGAAATGGGCTCACCCTGGCTGGTGTGGCTCAGCGGACAGAGCGTCAGCCTGCGGACCGAAGGGTCCCGGGTTCGATTCCGGTCAAAGGCACTTGCCCGGGTTTTGGACCCAATCCCCAGTAGGGGGTGTGCAGGAGGCAGCCGATCCATGATTCTCTCTCATCATTGATGTTTCTCTCGCTCTCCCCCTCCATGGCTCTCTGACAACAATAAAAACACTCTAAGAAGAGATAAAAAAAGGAAAATAAATTGGCTTCTCTGATGGAGGAGGCCTGTAAGTCTGGGATCTGGAGGCGGCGGGAGGCGCAGGGGGGGCTGATGAGGCGGCTGGAGGCCGCAGACGCGGGAGGCGGCTCTCTCCCTCCAGGGCCCTCGAGCCTTTTCTCTCGGCCTCCCTCTGACAGCACGAGGCTCCCGCACGTCGCTGGCTCAGGCCCGGCCGGCGTGGCCCAGCGGCGGGGTGTCAACCCGTGAACCAGGAGGTCCCGGTTCAATTCCCGGGCAGGCCTCATTCCCGGGCTGCAGTCTTGATCCCCAGTGGGGCGTGCAGGAGCCAGCCAATCGACAATCCTCTCTCATCATTGAGGGTTCTATCTCCGCCCTTACTCTCTCTGAAAACAGTAAAAATCATGTATTAAAAAACAACAACAAAGTCTTCGGATTTAAATGTTAGTCTCATTTCAGGAAATAAATACTTTCCCAGCAACCTCTGGACGGGTGTCTGACCAAACACCAGGGTACTGTGTGCCCCGCCAAGCTGACACAAACATCTGGTCACCACGCCACTCACCATGGTCTGTCACCCAAAAAATCACTCGCTGCGTCTTCGCCTGTTTCCGGTCTGGTTCCATTTGGATATGGTCCTCTCACCTTAGTTTCCTCCGTGTGAGGACAGACACAAGAATTATAAAGTAAAACTGAGAATCGTCTCCTCATCTTCACAAGCGGTTCAAAGGGTAATTAACTAATAGCTTGATGACCAACAGGAATGCTAACATACCGTCTTCTAAGATTTGTAAGGGTTCGGTTTGCAGGTAGGTCTCTGATTTATTCTCAGCTGGTTTTGGTCTGATACAAGCTACAGTTACAGTTTCTTTTTTTCTTTCTGCCTGTGGATATGCAGCAGTCCTTTCCCCACTGCGTTGCCTGTGAGCCTTTGTGGAAAATTAGTTGTCCCTAGAGGTGGGGGCCTGTTTCTGGCTACTCTGTCCACCCGCGTCATCGCTCTGTCCGTTTCGACACCAGTAACGCATTGTCTTGCTTACCGGGGTTTCACGGTACATCTTAAAACCGGGTGGTGTCTGTCCCCCGGTGTTTCTGAAAAGCGTCTGACTATCCAGTTGCCTTGCTGTTGAGGAAAACATCTCTTCTGCAGTGAGTTTACTGAATCACAGGAGACATTGCTTCATGAGGCTGCGCTGTCGGGCTGGCATTGGGAGGGGCTGTGCGCTCTGGGACAGGGCATTTGCGGGTTAGAAGCCCAGAGCGGGAGCGCTCTTCCCAGAGCTGAGAGGACAGAGCGGGCGCATGAAACCCGCTGAGTTCTAGGTCCCGGGTTCTCTCCTCTGAAAGATCTTACAATCTCCCTTCAGGCCCCGGCCCGGACCAGTCACCCGTCTTTTCCGACCAACGTTAGAATCGTTGTAATCCTTCGTTTTCCAAGGAACGGGGGTCATCCTGTTAGTTGGTTCTCTCTCTTTTTTAAAAGTAATATTTTTATTGATTTCAGAGAGGAAAGGAGAGGAAGAGAGAGAGACATCAGTGACGAGAGAGAAACATTGATCGGCTGCCTCCTACACGCCCCACACTGGGGATCGAGCCCGAAAACCCGGGCCTGTGCCCTGACCGGGAATCGGACTGTGACCTCCTGGTTCCCAGGTCGATGCTCAGCCACTGGCCACGCCGGCCGGGCTGTTTGCGTCTTTAAGTGTCTCGATTGCCCGGTGAGCGTAGGTTCTCCGGGAGCAGGTCTGGTGGAGGGAGTGGGCCGGCCCAGGGCTTCCTTTCCTCGCCGGCGCCCCCATCATGCCCTGTTTCTCTGGGCAGCGGGAGGGGAGGCGGGAGGGTCGTCCCCGGTTATGTCTGCAGAGCCAGGTCCCTCGGCGCCCGTTCGTCACCAGAGCAGGGACGTGGGGAGGCGGGCAGGTAGCCCAGTGGTCGCGGCCGGGGGTGGGACGAGGTCAGACTCCTCCTGCTGGGCCGCGGGGAGGTGTGGCCGCAGGGCCTGGTGTGGCCGCAGGGCCTGGTGTGGCCGGCGGAGCCGGCAGGTCTGGCCCGGAATTCACCTGCCGCTCCTGAGAGGCTCCGGTAAAGGCATCGTCTCCGCTGCTGCGCAGGGTTTTCCACGCAGCAGGGTTTTCCACCTTAATGGAGGTCCCATTAAGTCCCATTGAAACAAAGCCACGGCGCGAGGCCTCCCAGCAGCTCCTTTTCCCCCTGAGTTTTGAACATTTCAGTGAACATACACGCCAAGAGGGTCCTAAAACGAGGACAAACGGCTTACAGGGCGTCCGTGCGCGTCCAAGGGGGACGGTCCCCGCTCGTCTGTCCGCGCCGGCCGGGCCTGCCTCAGCAGCGGCTCAGCTGGGTCTCAGTGGCGAGTGGCGACGGCCGCGCCAGGCTGCATTTGTTTTATTTCTAATGTTTGTTATTCTTTAAAATGCAGTTTTCTTGATCTCAGAGAGGAAGGAAGAGGGACCGAGAGAAAGAGACATCCATGGTGAGAATCACGGATCGGCTGCCTCCTGCTCGCCCCCCACTAAGGGATCGAGCCCACAACCCGTGCCTGTGCCCCGACCGGGGATCGAACCCTGACCTCCTGGTTCCTGGGTTGCCTGCCGCTCCACCACGGAGCCCCGCCGGCCGGCTGCGCCAGGCTTGGTGAAGGAGCCGGGAGAGCATGGGCTGGCTTTGCCGAGCGTCCTGGCAGGTTGGCGCGCCTTCAGCCGTTCGTGGGTGCTGGACGGACGCATTGTTATCGGCCGCGTCCTCCTCCCGCGCCGCTCACCGCCGTGCGTGCGTGTCTCTCCGCAGCTGCGGGGCCCCCGTGCAGGTGTCCGAGGCGAAGCTGCTGTCCTTCTCCTCCGGGCCCCTCACCGTCTGCCTCCCCGCCGAGGTGAAGGCCATCGGGACGGCGCGCGACCGCGTCCTGCCGCTGCAGGAGCTGGCCATGCGGCGCCTGCATCACGTCCACCGCGCCCTCCTCAAAGGTACCCCCTCCCGGGCCCCTCCTGCTCACCCCCTACTGGGGATTCACCTGCAACCCAGGCAGGTGCCCTTGACCGGAATCCAACCCAGGACCCTTCAGTCCGCAGGCCAGAGCTCTATCCGCACCTGGGTTTCCTGCCACCTATGTTGGTGTTCCTTTTTTATTATTATTATTGTTGTTATTATTGTGGAAAAATATGCAGCAGTAAAATTTACCATTTAATCCAGTTTTCTAGGTTTTATTTTTTTTAGAATTTTCTTTAAATATTTTTTTTGTTGATTACAGAGAGGAAGGGAGAGGGAGAGAGAAAAAAACATCCATGATGAGAGAGAGTCATGGGTCTGCTGCCTCCTGCACCCACCCTACTGGGGATCGAGCCTGCAACCCCAGGCCTGTGCCCTTGAACAGAATCGAACCCAGGACCCTTCAGTCAGCAGGCCAACAGTCTATCCACTGAGCCAAACAGTGAGGCAGTTTTTTTTATTTTATATATTTTTAAAAATATTTTTTATTGATTTTTTTTCAGAGAGGGATAGAGAGCTAGAAACATCAATGAGAGAGAAACATCGATCAGCCGCCTCCTGCACGCCCCCCACTGGGATGTGCCCGCCACCAAGGTACCTGCCCTAGACCGGAATCGAACCTAGGACCTTTCATCCGCAGGTTGACGCTCTATCCACTGAGCCACACCGGTATTGGCGAGGAGCAATATTTTTAAATACAAGCTTGGTTTCATTGATTTTCATTCCCTTTAAATTTTTATTTTCCCTTTTTTAATTCTTTTCAGGAAATATGATTTAACTTGATTGATTCTAAATGCCCGGTAGATTTAGGAAGAACTTAATGAAAGCCTATTTTTATCTCCCACCCAGTCCCTTTTTATTTTTATTGATTTTAGAGAAGAAGGGAGATGGGGAGGGAGAGAGAGAAACATCAATGATGAGAGAGAATCATTGATTGGCTGCCTCCTGCACACCCCCTATTGGGGATTCAGCCTGCAACCCAGGCATGTGCCCTTGGCCGGAATCAAACCCATGACCCCTCAGTCCGCAGGCCAAAGCTCTATCCGCTGAGCCACACCGGCCAGGATCCAGTCCCTTTTTTATTCTCTGTCTCTTTGAGAAGCTTACGGACCCTCTTGGGTAAAATCACGCCTTTCTGATCTTCACTCGGAAAGAATGCTCTTATTCTTTCCTGGCCTCTTCCTCAGGACAGCTTCTGGGTGCTCTTAAAAGAGGCAACGTGGATTTCCGCTTAGTATCAAAATGTAAAAGCATCTTCATTTCTAAATAACGTTCCGTCTGTATCCATGCCTGACGGATGAAAGAATTCCCACCAGGCGGGACTTTTAGCTAACGGAACTGCCTGGGTAACAAAGAGGACTGTATTTCAAAGCCTGCTTTCACAAAGCAAAGCACTGTGATTTCTGTTTCATTCACGCACCGTTCTCCCTGTGTTCCAGACCTGAGCGTCCTGTCTCCCGTCTCCTTACCCAGAAGCCTGCTGGAGCTGCTGCGCTGCCCGCTGGGGCACTGCCACCGCTGCAGCGAGCCCATGTTTACCATCGTCTACCCCAAGCTCTTCCCCCTGCGGGAGACGCCGATGGCGGGCCTGCACCAGGGGTAATCACGCCCACGGGGCGCAGGGTGCATCCCGGGCGCGGGGTGCTCAGGGAGGGGGGGGGGGCCTGGCATGAAGGCACGTGCAGTCAGCAGCTGTGTAGGGGCATAGGCACTGCTGTATGAAACGTGCGCATTTTCAGCATCATGAAACAGAACAGTTCGTGGCACACAGTGTATTATTCAGAGCAGCGCATGCTCTGCAGGCATGTGTTTCCCCGTTCAAAATAGTCTCCCGGCAGCGAGGGATTGCAGAACCAGAGAGTTATTACATAATGGCGCCAGCCCAGCCCTTCCACGTAATGCGTGTGGCTGACTGAAAGTGTGGGGCTGACTGTGTGTGTGTGTGTGTGTGTATGTATTTTTGTGTGTGTGTGAGTGTGTGTGTGTGTGTTTTGTGGGTGAGTGTTTTTTTGTGTGTTGTGTGTATGTGTGTGTTTTTTTTTGTGTGTGAAAGTGTTTTGTGTGTGTGTGTGTGTGAGAGAGAGTTTTGAATTTTTAACCCTTCCAAATGGCATTCTCTTGCCACTCTCTGTTTCTTGGCACAAGGCCTTGAATTTGCTAAAAATGTTCACTAAGTAAAAAACGCCATCCTGGTAGTTTAAAAAAGAATACAAGACAATTAAAAATAGAACTTCAAGTAAAAAATTCCCCCATTAGCACAACCGTAGCATATAGATTTTCTAAATTTAAGCTTTTCTAAGTTTGCATTTTTCAAAGTTTTAAAAAAAAAAGTGTTAGAATACCTTACTTATTTAGCCAGTGTGGTGGTTTGGGTTGGTAACTTTTCCAGATCACTCGTTACCTCTGTTCCATGTCAAGAGGTGTTTCCTTTGTAATCACTTCTTTTTATTTTATTTGTTACTGATTTCAGTGAGGAAGGAGAGGGAGAAGGAGAGAAACATCAGTGCTGAGAGAGAATTGTTGATTAGCTGCCTCCTGCACACCCCCTATTGGGGATCCAGCCTGCCACCCCGACCCCTCCACTGGGAGACCTTGGGCAAATTACTTAACTTCTCTGAGCTTCATCTTTTCATCAGTGAAGTGAGCATTTCAATCATATCTGTTTAATAAGGTCTTTGTGAGGTTTGAGGGAGACAGTTCATACCAAGAGCCCAGCATGGTGCCTGCTATGTAATCAAGACTCAGTGAATGTTAACTTTATTTCTGGGGCTCAGAGACTTTTTCAAAATTAAATTTATTGGGGTGACATTCTATCATATACCATTGTGTGTTCACTCAAAATCTAGTCTGAGACTTTAAAAAATTGGGTATATAAGCAAATATTAACATCAGTATCTTTATGAGTAAGATCGTAGTAGGAAATCAACTAATTCAACTAGAGTAAAATTCTAATGCATTGTTATCACACAATTTCCTATCGAAGGTATTTTCTTACCGAAAATATAAAAATGAAAACAGTTCATTGTGGTCAGGATGCACTGTTAGTAGCTGATGGAATTCTAAATACCTATTTAAAAGAAGGTAGACTTTCTTTTGTCATGCTAATTGGTGAGAGTAAAGTCATTTCTGTGTTATCTTTACGTGAAATTGGGAAACTTACTCAGTATTTTCAAATTCCATTTACTTCTGCTTAGTCCAGAAATTCAGTGTGGACAATCTTGCATTGTTTCAGAACATAAATGTAATAGCAGTCGTTCAATGAAATGTGTGTATCAAGCACACAGGACTCAGTGCCCTCTGGGTGAGCAAAGCCATGGAGCCTGTGTTTACAGCAGAGATAGTACGCCGAGCTGTAAACAGGGCTTTCTGTGGCGAGTTAATGCTCGGTCTGAACTCGAGAACTGCGGTTTTCATTCGGTCCACCAGCCTTTGCTCCTTCCCCCGTTGCTATGGAGATTGTATTAAAAGCATTGACTTCGGTTTCCACCATAGCCTTTAAAGTACTTTTTTGGTAACTGAAAACCAAATACTTGAATCTCAGGACCTTCTTGCTCCAAGTAAAATCAATATTTTGAATGTCATAAATTCTACAAGGTCTTGGTAATCTCATTTTTTTTTTAAGTTTTCTAACAGATTGAGGTCTGTTTGCATTGCTTGTCCTAAAATCATGTATTATTTCAGCCCAAGTCTACATTAATATGGACATCTGGCATTATTGTGAAAGAACATCTTGAATATTCTTCTAAAATACCACGTCCCTTACAAGTGTTAGTTCTAACCGAAATTAGAGCAGTGTGGAGTAAAAAGAAATTACTCTAATTTCACATAAATGGTAAATACCCAAGCCTTTAAATACCTATCGCAGAGAAGAATATTGATATATTGGTGGTATATTGATAACTTTTGATCCTTATAGGGATAGCAAATTTTCACTCCCAAAGCTTATTGTTCATTTCTTAAAGTGAAAGACATCAGCTTAGAGGACTCTTGATTAGCATAGCATGTGTCTGGCTTTCCCCAGGCATGTGTGATTCTCTCGAGTTCTCTACTTCCCGATCTGAAATCACACACAAGGGGAGTGTGTCAGTTTGCTAGAGAGATCGCACCGAAATACCTCAGAACACTGACTGACACCACGGAGATCTGTTCTCAGCTCTGAGGGCGGGAGGGCAGAAACCAGGGGCTGTGAGGGAGGGATCTGCACCCGGACCTTCCCGGGCGCAGAGCCAGCTGACACAAATGGAACAAGCAGACCCCGTGCGCTATTAGCGGGTTCTCCCCTCAGCTCGCAGTCCACAGGCTGGTGCTTTTATCTGATCAGCTCTGTCTAATAAACATTAATTTTCTTTTGGCTTGAGTTCCTGTGTGAGTCAAAGATGTGCTTTTTGCTTCTCATTAGGAAACACGTTTGCAATGAAAACACCACCTTCCTTACGGCTTCTGTGGGCTCCCGCGTGTGCCAGCTTCCGCTGGGGTTTGTGTTTTGCTTGTTTGTTTTTAGAACGGGGCATGTCTGCGTTTCAGAAGTGAGCTGAGATGCTCTCTCTGCTGCCTCCCTATAAATACGCTCGGATCCTGTAGCACCGAATGTCACGTCCGATGTTCTCTGCGGGGTTTATCAGCAGCTCTTTCCTCACTGTACGTACAGGCGATCGCTTAGCTCAGTGTCTCCCCTCCAACGGCCGCATCTCCGGTGCCGGGGTGCTGGCATTTTGAAGGTCCTCCCCCCCACACACACACACACCGATCCCCCGTCAGGCAGTGGACTGGGTGGTGCCCTGCTGACCACCGAGACCGTCCCTGCGGCAGGCGCAGGCTGTGTTATTGATGATGCTCCCAATGGTCAATCGCACCCAGACTTGGGGTTCCTGGGCAACAGGATTCCTCCAGGGTGCCCACCTCCCGGCTTGAGCGAGCACCGAGGCGGTAGTACTGACCCCCGGGCATTATGCAGACCCGCCTCTCTGTGAGTCTGGGTTATTTTCTTAGACTTGGATTTTAAGCAGGCCCTGCAACGTCAGGTCCACAGCCAAGCATCTGACTTTCTTTGTGCGATGGTAATTACCTTGTAGCTTTTAATGTCAACTTCTGTGCCTTCATTGTTCGTATGTGAAAATACGGTTGATTTTTTTTAAATGTTGCTCTGTTTGGAAAGCATGCTGAGTTTGCCGGAGAGGCTGGAAGTGTTTTTGTAGGTTCCTTGGCGTTTTCTGGGGAGAGGGTCACGCGTGCCCCCTGAAGGGAGGGCTGGTCTGATGTCTCTTCCGGCGTCGGTTTGGCTTTTGTTTTCCTGCTCTGTGACGGTGGCTGGGACGTCAGCGCTCTGTGACTGCGGTGGTGAAAGGAGACGTCACCGCGGAGGCCGCCACCAGCCAGTGCTTTTGGAGGTGAGGGTTACAAAGCGGAAGAGACCCCTCTGGTTCTAGCCGGCTGCGCTTTGGTGGAGTCGATGCTGGGTCTTTCCAAACACTTTACCTCTGCATGCACGGCCGCCGTGCACATTTTGCGCGGTTTGCCCGTTGATGTGGTGGAGGGCAGGGGCTTTCCCACGCAGACCCGCCCTCCAGCCCCGGAATCAGCCCCACTTCAGTCACATTGTTTTGATTTGCTGCTGTTTTCGTTTCCGTTCCGCTCCCGGGAGGTTTTATCCGTTGAGACGTCCTCTCTGACCCACGGGAAGGCGCTCCTCTGGCCGGCGGGTGAGGACAGGACAAAGACTGGCGTGGGATCGCCCCGTTCGCGGTCTCCGCTGCGGCCTTTCTGTCCCTGCTTTCCAGTCCGAGTCCACGGCAGAGCGAGCGCTGCGGCGTGCTACCTGCCTTAGACGTGACTGGCTCTGTATTCCCGCCGCCTGCGGAAACCCGGGTCCTGGCCGTCGAGCTGTTTCCCCTCATGAGTGTGGTCAGTGCTCTGGATCCCCGCTAGTGCAGGAAAGGGAGCCTCCGACTCTGCTGTCAGATACTTCATTTCCCTCTCCAGCCAGTCTCCGTGACTCATTTATAGGGTAAATTCCGTAAAGCTATGTTTTCTGGGCTCTCTGGTGTGTGTGTCTGTGTGTGTGTGTGTGTGTGTGTGTGCGCGCGCGCGCATGTGTGTTAGCTAAGTTGGTGAGGTTTTCTGTTACATGATTTTAAAAAAAGGTGTTTTTTTTTTTAATTTATTTCAGAAAGAGGGGGGCAGGGAGAGAGAGAGAAACATCAGTGAGGAGAGAGGACCATCGATCAGCTGCTGCCTCCTCCTCGGCCCTTCCCGGGGAGTGAGCCCAGGCCCGGGCCTGTGCCCAGACGGGGGATTCCACCCTGGTGCGCAGGCCGATGCTCGGCCCCGGAGCCGCGCCCGCGGGTGGGCTCCGTGGCTGTCACGGCGCCCGGGGCAGCCTGTCCTCCCGCTGCTGGTTCTGGGAGCAGGTTCAGACCGCAGCCTGAACACGCCTGTTTCCTCCGCTGCTGACGGGGAGGTGATGTCGTCTGAGCCCCCACCCGGTCCCGGGGCTCGGCTGGCGGAAACGGTCGTGTGTGCTGCGTGTGTGCTGGCCGCACCGTCCGGGTGTGACAGGGACAGGGGCCACGTGTGACGGCACGAGCCCCGCGCTCTGGCCTGGACTCACCGCGCCCCGCCCCTCCCGCTGCAGGAGGACCGCCGTCAGCTTCGTGGCCTACTGCTGCTCCACCCGCTGCCTGCGCGCCTTCGACCTGCTCAGCTGACGACGCCGAGCCACCGGAGGGCCGCCAGCCACGCCACTGCTGCCTGTGGGCCGGGCACCGTCTGCGGGCAGAGGGACGGGCGCCCGGCCACGCCACGCCGCCCAGCATCCCGCCCCGTCCGTGCGGCGGGCACCGCAGAACTCTCTGCAAGTGTGGTCACCGAGCTGCGGAGCGGAGAAGCCTTCCCCCTCTCTGCCCTCCCCCCCCCCCACCCCGTTGGAATATATCTGCCCCCAAACGAGGGGACCTCTGTCCTGTCCGTGTCTCTGTGAAAGTGTCTCCGCCGGAAGCGGTGGGTCTGACCTGTCTCTTCACGTCTGACTCAAAGCGAGCGTCGCCCCCCGAAGAGCTGTGAGTGGACAATGCCGTCAAGTGAGCTTTTAAACATGTCCTAACGCAGTGACGCTTTTTTTTAAAAGTGTATTTTACTGATTTTTACAGAGAGGAAGGGAGAGGGATAGAGAGTTAGAAACATCAATGAGAGAGAAACATTGATCAGCTGCCTCTTGCACGCCCCCTACTGGGGATGTGCCCGCCACCAAGGTCCATGCCCTTGACTGGAATCGAACCTGGGACCCTTCAGGCCGCAGGCCGACGCTCTATCCACGGAGCCACACGGGTCAGGGCTCAATGATACTCTTAATGTTCTCTTTCTCCCCCCCAGAGGTTATTCTCTGTGTTAATAACAAACTTCAGCCAGCTCTACCGCCTCAGTAGTGTGCATAAGGGGGGTAGGGGGACCCCGAATTGGCAGGAAGTTAGGCCGGTGGTGGTTCTGCGGGGTGCCAGCATACACCCTTTGGAAAGTTAGAACCTAGTTTATACGTTCTGCAACATGCTAAGGGAATTTTATGAGGGATTTTAAAAATAAACATGTAGACTATAAAAATACACTTGCTTTGAAAGACTACTTAGAGGATGATAATTGAAATGGCGGCTTTCCTGATAAGATTTTTTAAACTATATTTTTTATTGATTTCAGGGTGGAAGGGGAGAGGGGGAGAGAGAGGAGCCTCGATGGTGAGAGAGAGGCGTCAGTTGGCCACCTCCTGCCTGTCTCCTGCTGGGGACGGAGCCTCGGCCCCGGCGTCACACGGGCATCACCCCGGGACCCGGCTCAGAGGTGGGCTCCCCGTGGAGCCGCGCCGGCAGGCACGTGTTTTAAAGGAGGTGGTTACACGGCGCTTCCTCTCAGGTGGGAGGGGGAGGGGGGACCAAAACGGCTTCCTGGGCAGGAAAGGCATTTTCAAACAGCGTCGGGCTTCTCTGAACTCCGTCCCTGGAGCTGTGTCCGCCGCCCCAGATCTGCCACGCTCGGCTCTCCCGGCGCTGAAAACCCACCGGTTCCCGACACACAGCCATGTGACCTCCTCGCAGTCCCCCCCCAACCTCTCCCCAGGCCCGGAAAGCGGGCGCCCCCCGCCGGGCGCTGAAGGCAGGGTGTCCC
>PVJN01014944.1:0-11590 GCA_004026805.1 Lasiurus borealis | reverse complement strand
CCGCAGAGCTGTCTCTCTGCGCGACGGGGACTGCATCGCAGCATCGCCCACCATCTCACGGCCATGTCGCCGGTGACACGCGCTGACCCGATGCTCGGGATTCTCCCTGGGACGAGGATACGTGGTACTTTTGTTATTTATTTTTCAGTGTAATTTTACTGCTGTCAGAGAGGAGAGGAGAGAAAGAAACATCCGTGATGAGAAAGAATCATGGATCAGCTGCCTCCCTGCACACCCCACGCTGGAGACGGAGCCCACAGCCTGGGCACGCGCCCTGCCCGGGAATCGCACCGTGACCTCCCGGTTCATAAGCGGACGATCACTGAGCCACCCGGGCCGGGCGATACTTGCAGCTGGTTTGACAGTTTACAAAGACAGAGCCCACGTCCCCTCCCTGTGCCTCTTATAAACCACTAGCGGCCCAAAGGACTCTGCCCTCGCAGCCCTGGCTTCGTCCGGAAGGACGTCCGGAGGGTCACCTGGCTGTCCGGTCTAATTAGCATATTCCGCTTCTATTATTATGGCTGTGCACTGAGCACCAGCAGTGGGCAGCCCTTGGGCAGGCAACCTCGACCCCCGTGCCACACCCAGCTTGATGGACGGGAAATGCAATTTGTGATTCAGCTTCCCGGGTGCTGTTTATTATAAAAAAATAAAATACTACATTCACTGATGTCATTCTTAAAACTTTTTTTTAATATATTTTTTATTGATTTTTTACAGAGAGGAAGGGAGAGGGATAGAAAGTTAGAAACATCGAAGAGAGAGACATCAATCAGCCGCCTCCTGCACGCCCCCCACTGGGGATGCACCCGCAACCAAGGTACATGCCCTTGACTGGAATCGAACCTGGGACCTTTCAGTCTGCAGGCCAACGCTCTATCCACTGAGCCCATTCTTAAAACTTTCGATAATATGTGAGAGCATTGGAGACTGGAGACAATTTGCCTACATGCTATATATTTTTGAGTTGTGTGCAGCACTTTGCAGAAAATTGTAAAATTATGTCGTGTCTTCTTGCTACGTGGAGAAATATTTCGTGTAGTCATAATATTGCAAAAAAAAAAAAAACACAGAAAAGCGAGTCGCTTGGCAAATAGTTTCTTCGGGTAAGTTTGTGTCAGTAATGTGACGTGGTTCATGGTAAACTCTGTAATTCAGAATGGCCTGTTCAACGGGGCCTTCTATGACAGAGCGTGAGAGACGATCCATTTGAACTGGCTTGCCCTGTCAGTGCCATTCTGGATGCCTGCTTGTTCTCATACCACATTCCCGGATTATGGCGCATGGTGTCCATTAAACGTTGCCTCTTCCATGAAAAAAAAAAAAATGCCCTGGCTGGCTTGGCTCAGTGGATAGAGCGTCGGTCGTGGGCTGAAGGGTCCCAGGTTTGATTCCGGTCAAGGGCACGTGCCTGGATTGCCGGCTCCAGCCCCAGGATGGGGTGTGCAGGAGCATCGGAGACTGGAGGAAATTCGCCTACATGCTATATATGTTTGTGAATTGTGTGCAGAGAGATCCTGTCTCATCATGGATATTTCCCTCCCTCTCCCTTCCTCTCTGAAATCAATGAAAATATATTAAAATATATGTATATATATATATATTTTTTTGAGCACACAACACGTTTTTAAGATGATTGATATGCAAGAGAGCTCTGTCTGGTGGGGGATCCGCTCTGCCTGACAGAGGAGAGTCACCTGCCCTCTTCCGGAAACCGAGGCACGCCATCAGCGTTTTTGGGGTGACATGGTCAGCACTCACAACTTTCACACGCGGGCGTGTCCCACTAGCTGAACGTACATCTCGCTTTTCTTCCATGTTTTGCGTTATGGATTAAAATGGCTCAGCCTACTGTCTAAGAATTAAGGCTTCCGTGCCAATGGGCTTCTGAGGCTTTGAATGTAGTGTTCCCTAATATATATATATGTATGTATATGTATATATACACACCACACACACACACACACACACACACACATTTTGGAATCACTGGGGACTCTCAAAGCTGGTTTTCAAAAGTATTAACAGTAAGATTAGGTCTCTGTGTCCTGGATTTTAATCAGGCGTTTTTATCTGTACTGTGACAAGCTTAAAACACAATACATTGCTTCAGAAGTCAAACTATTTGTATTCAGGTGATTTATGGACAGGGATTACTAGCTGGGCCAACAGTAATACAACCTGATGTAATGAGATGTTAAGATATAAATCTATTCCGTAGACTTTTAAATGCACTCTCTCTTTAGGAACCTTATTTTAAAATGTATTCTTACATCCCCATACATAATATTTATTTATTGATTTCAGGAAGAGGGAGAGAGAGAGATAAAAAAAAAAAATCCTACTGGGAATTGAGCGTACAACCTGGACATGTGCCCTGACGGAGAATCAATCAAACCATGACCTCCTGGTTCGAGGGTTGATGCTCAACCATTGATCCACACTGGCCAGGCAAGGTTGGTTTCTTAGAGCAATTTTGAGACTATAATAATTCAAGATTAATAATGATAATAATAATAATTATTATTATATACTGAAAGGGTTTTCTAAAACTCAGAACCTACCTACATACTGAAAAATGATGGCCACGTTTATTTGAAGTGTGGATGTTTTCACGGTTCGATTCCAGGTTGAGGCACATGCCCAGGTTGCAGGCTCGATCCCCAGTGTGGGCGTGCAGGAGGCGGCCGATCCGTGATTCTCTCATCATGGATGTGTGTCTCTCTCTCTTCCTCTCTCTTCTTCTCTGATATCAATACAAATGTAAATGTTTTAAAAAATAGATGATTTGGGGGTAGATCCACAGCGCTCGCAGGAGGTGTGAAGGAAACTGCTCTCACTGGCTGGGAAAGGGACGGAAACGCGGCGGTAACAGGTCACTGGGGCTCAGAGCTGGTCCTCGCCGGTGAGCACCAGCAGCAGGCCGGTACGCAGTAACTTAATACGGATTTTTTATTGATTTTTTACAGAGAGGAAGGGAGAGGGACAGAGAGCTAGAAACATCGATGAGAGAGACAGACATCGATCAGCCGCCTCCTGCACGCCCCCCACTGGGGATGTGCCTGCAACCAAGGTACATGCCCCTGACCGGCATCGAACTCGGGACCTTTCAGTCCGCAGGCCGACGCTCTATCCGCTGAGCCACACCGGTCTCGACCAGTGTGCAGTAATTTAAAGAGCCCAGCCAGGCGTGAGCCTCCACCTCACTTCGCCCATTGAACGAAGCCCCCTCAAGGACCCAGGCCCCTGACAGTGAAACGCCGGGAACTGAATGGGCTCGGACATATGTGTGCTCCAGTGGGAAATCCCGTGATAAGCTGAGAGGTGGGCTGCCTCTGTTCCTGGCCTGCGGCACTGTTTGGTACCATTCTTCACCGGAACAAAACCGTAAGGGGAGCCGAAACCGGTGTGGCTCAGTGGATAGAGCGTCGGCCTGCGGACTGAAAGGTCCCCAGGTTCGATTCCGGTCAAGGGCATGTATCCTGGTTGCGGGCACTTCCCATGTAGGGGGTGTGCAGGAGACGGCTGATTGATGTCTCTCTCTCATCGATGTTTCTAACTCTCTATCCCTCTCCCTTCCTCTCTGTAAAAAAATCAATAAAATATATTTTTTAAAAATGTAAAGGGAGGTTATTGTTTACCAAAGGTCCTATCTCTTCTGCGGGAAGATGAAATGTGTGTGTTCTTTTTATCAGGTATTCCAAACGGACCTCAATCCAAGGCTTTTCATTCTCTTCTGAAACGGATCAAAGTGACTGTTATAACATGTTGGCCAAACAATTACACCCTCTTTGTAGGTGTGCAGTCGGATTTGGGGCAGTAGACCAAACGATAGCTAGATTTTAAATAAAAGGCAGGGATTTAAAAACTGTAGAGTAGTTATATCTTGCTCTCTTCAGGTATTATGTACTTTATTTTCAGTTCTTTGGGCTGGTTAAAAAAAATGTTTCAGAGAAAAATATAAAATAGTTGTAATATTACTAGAATGACCTTTTATTCAAAATAATCCAACTAAAATATTATTTTTTTTATTACTTTCAGAACGGAAGGGAGAGGGAGAGAGATATAGAAACATCACTGATGAGAGAAAATCATTGATCGGCTGCCTCCTGCACGCTCCCTCCTGGGGAAGGAGCCCGCAACCAGGCCTGTGCCCTCGACCAGGAATCGAACCCATGATCCTTTGGTGCTAACCACTGAGCCCCAGCCAGGGGAATATATCTTTATTTTTATTTTTTTTAAATATATTTTATTGATTTTTCACAGAGAGGAAGGGGGAGGAGGGATAGAGAGTTAGAAACATTGATGAGAGAGAGACATCGATCAGCCGCCTCCTGCACGCCCCCTAACTGGGGATGTGCCCGCCACCAAGGTCCATGCCCTTGACTGGAATTGAACCCGGGACCCTTCAGTCCATAGGCCGACGCCCTATCCATTGAGCCACACTGGTCTCGACATGGCATATATCTTTCCGACCGCCAAACCAAAAATGAGCTGAGGTTTGATCAGTTACGTTTCTGATTTTTAATGTTAAATGGACAACATGGATCTATAATCAGATTCGCAGCCGTCATGTTTGCAGTTAACGTAGTCGCCTGGGGTCCCCACAGAAAGAAGACACCGGAGCCAGCTTGGAGCCGGGAAAGGGTGCCTGCCGAGGGGTGGGGGCCGAGGAGAGGCCGAGGCAGCAGCTCCAGAGCAGACCGCACCCTGTGGGGGTGCTTCTCGCCACTCCCATCCCAGCGGCCAGCCAACCCCGGGGACCTCAGCAGCGTGGAGCCCCAAAACCGGCGTGGCTCAGTGGATAGAGCGTCGGCCTGCGGACTGGAAGGTCCCTGGTTCCATTCCGGTCAAGGGCATGTATCCTGGTTGCGGGCACGTCCCATGTAGGGGATATGCAGGAGGCAGCCGATTGATGTCTCTCTCTCATCGATGTTTCAAACTCTCTATCCCTCTCCCTTCCTCTCCTTAAAAAAATCAATAAAATATATTAAAAAAATGTGGATCGTCAGGAGGTTCGCAGTCACAAGCAAAGAAGAAGGGGTGGACGGGGGGCAGCACCCCCTCAGCGAAACCAAACTAAAATGAGGACCCCTGCCTCTGCTTTACCAACGGGCACCCCCTCAATGTGCAGGAGCCCCCGAGCGGGGAGGAAAGGCGTGTGTGAACCGGGTCACCTCAGCGCGCTCCGCCTCTAGCAAGCCGCGGCCCTCCTGACTGACCCCAGCGCCCCGCTTTGTGCCGGGACCGGGCCCGCTCCTCCAGGCAGGCCTCCGAGATTGCTCTTAGGCCCCGTGGGTGGGAGCCCTGGAGGAGGAGGAGGAGGAGGCCTCGAGGACTGAGGCGGCTGCGGGTCTTCTGGGGAGGAAGTTTCAGCGCAGAATGTCGGAGCCCCGTCTCTGTCTGCCCCGTACGAGGCTCCGCTGAGGATGGAGAGGGGCCCCCAGGGAGGAGTTTCAGGAGAAGGGGGTACGCGCCTCTCCCAGAGGCCCCCGCATCTGCCGGGCGTGGCAGAGGAGACGCTCGCTCAGGAGGGAGGGGAAGGGGGATCACAGAGATGAAGGGGCGAGTCATCTGATAGCACGAACATAAAAACGACTGCAAGAAGGGACTTGACTCTCACCCGTGCCCACGGCCGCCCCCAGGAGCGGCTTTGCACGCCACCTCCTCTGGGACGGTCCCCCCGACCCGTATCTTCGCGTGGATCTCCCCGAGGTATCTGGGTTGGCAAACTCACCTGTGGGGTGGGGAGGGAGGAGGGCGATAGAGGGAGGGGGGATTCCTTAAATAGACTTCATCACGCCCCACCCCACCTCGCCCTTGGGTGTCTCCCGGGTTCCTTCCCGGCTCCTTGGCCAAACGCGTACGTGCATGCAAGCGTGGATCAGACGGTTAACTCTGTGCTTTCACTTCGCCGTATTTTATTTTGCTGGATGATGTCCATTATTCGTCTATAGGCATCTTAGTGGTCTGACCCACAGGAGTTGCAGCGTCTGTACCATTCAAACAGCATTTCCCACCTTATGATGATCGTCTCGGTGCTACGTGTGTACAAAGGACGTTCTAGGAAAATCTGGGGGTGTCATTGGGTCCACGTGTTCCCACTGGAGCCCATGTAGCTGGAGCCTTCGTTTGAACACGGGTCGCCTCGCACTTGGCCACCATGAGGTGCTGACCCGTCGTCACCCATCCGCTCCCCAGCTTTAGCTCCATGGTTACTGCATTTTTCTTTTCTTTTCTTTTTTTTTAATATTTTATTGTTTTTTTTTTTTACAGAGAGGAAGGGAGAGGGATAAAGAGCCAGAAACATCAATGAGAGAGAGGCATCCATCAGCCGCCTCCTGCACGCCCCACACTGGGGATGTGCCCGCAAGCAAGGTCCATGCCCTCGACCGGAATCGAACCTGGGACCCTTCAGTCCACAGGCTGGCGCTCTATCCACTGAACCACACCGGTTTCAGCTGAATTTTTCTTTTGAATCCTCATCCAAAAGAGTGGTTATATTCCCCCCCAACCCCCAGAGACTTTTAGAGAGAGTGGAAGGTAGGAGGGAGAGGGAGAGAGAGAGAAACGTCAATTTGAAAAAGACCCGTCGAATGGTTGTCTCCCACCCGAGCCCCAGGGCAGGTGCCCCTGACCGGAACCGAACCCAAGACCCTCCCCAACTCAGGCGGACGCTAACTCCCGAGCCACACTGACCGCGGCGGGCATCTGCTCGCTTTTTCAACCCACAGCTTCCTCCCCACAAGCCTGTTCCGTGTTGTTTTTTACTCTTTGAAGTGGCGTCCAGCCCGCTGGCCTCCCGGCGGTCACCCCGGTGTCTCTTCAATAAAAGAAAAAACTCCAAAGGCAACGGCCACCCAGGAGGGACACGCACCCAGGCCCGCAAAACCGGAGGGGGCCGGCAACCACCTGCATCCGGCGCCTGCCACGCGTGCCAAGGGTCATCGGAACTGTCCTCCCCGCGTCCTCGGCGCTGCCTACAGAGGTGGCCGCCATCTCCTTCCTACGCGGCACCATGGCTGCCCTCGGGCCCCTCTCGGAACCCACGATTGTCAGAGAGGACCGGGAAGTTCATCCGGCGCCAGTCGGACCGACACGTCAAAATGAAGGGGAACCGGCGGAAACCAAGAGGCACTGACGACAGGGCGCGTAGAAGATTCCAGGGCCAGATCTCGGCGCCCGACATTGGTTATGGGGGCAACAAGGAACAAAGCACACACTGCCCAGTGGCTTTCTGGAGTTTTTCTGGTCCATAACGTCAAGGAGCTTGAGGCGCTGCTGACGGGCAATCAGTCTTACTGAGCCGAGATCGCTCGCCGCGTCTCCTCAAAGAGCCGCAAAGCCACGGGGGAGAGAGCAGCCCGCTGGCCTTCAGAGTCACCAACCCCAGTGCCAGGCTGCGCAGCGAAGAAAATGAAATAGGCAGGCTGTGTACACGTTGTATTTGTGTAATAAAATCATAAAATTCTGCCAAAAAACAACAACAACAAAAAAAACTGTCCTCCCCGCCCTGGCAGGTGTGGCTCAGTGGAGAGAGCGTCGGCTTACAGACGGAAGGGTCCCAGGTTTGACTCCCAGTACAGGGCACAGGCCCAGGTTGCAGGCTCCAACCCCAGTAGGGGGCCTGCAGGAGGCAGCCGATCCATGGTTCTCTCTCTCATCATGGATGTTTCTCTCTCCTTCTCCCCTTTCTCTCTAAAATCCATAACAATAAAAATTTAAAAAGCTCATTAAAAAAAAAAAAAAACTGTCCTGTGATCCCCACCCCCTCTCGTCCTCAGGCAGAAAGAGCTCAGGGTGAAGTGACAAGGACCAGAATAAACCAACATAAATACGACGGTTACGACGTGCGAAAACAGCGGGCCATCCTTTTAGACGCAGGGAGTCCATTCTTTAGCTCCCTTGTTTTTTGGTTGCTGTTTTTTTTTAAAAAACATATATGTATATATTTACTTTAGAGAGGCAGGGAGAGGGAGAGAGAGAGAGAAACATCCGTGATGAGAGAGAATCATCCATCAATGCACGCCCCCCCACAGGGGATGGAGCCTACAACCCGGGCCTGCGCCCTGACCGGGAACCGAACCGTGACCTCCTGGTTCCTAGGTCGATGCTCAACCCACTGGGCCACACCGGCCCTTTCTCTCCATTTAGCCCCCGGGGTAGTGGTTCGAGAATCTGCAGACGCGTCTCCATCCCACGGAATCATCACTTCAGGTCCCAGAATACTCTCCTGCGCCTGAACGCAGGTACAAAGAAGTGAGGAAGCTTCGTGAAGCTCTCCAGGTGGTTAAAGCTCTCCCAGAAAAAGGGAAACATGCACACAAGCCACTCTATCCACTGAACCACACCGGTCTTCTTAGAGGCCCGCCGTCCAGTTGCGAGAAACCGCCCTCGCGGTCCCCGGCGGGAAAGGCGGTCTCCTTCTCTGGCTCAGGACGGATGGGGTTTCCGAGGAGCCAACATCGGGCCGCTGGTGAGCACGTTCTGGCAGCGACATCGGCCCCACGAGAGGGGGGAACTGGGTGACAGGAGGCCAGATCCCCTCGGGAAACTCGGGGCGAGTTGAAACCGCCCTGCCCCGCCCGCCCGGCGCTGATGGGGCGGCTGATAACGTCTCCCTCCTTCAGCTGCAGGTGCTGGCGGGGGCGCAGGCCGAGGGCTCCCGCTCCCCAGCAGCAGCCCCCGAGCATGGGCACAGGGGTCACCGCCCCAGCCCGGCCGGCCCCGTGCTGCCCGCAGCCGGGAGGAGACGCACCCGACCTCCTTTTCCCGACCTCAGAGCTGGGGCGTCCACTGGGGAGATGCCAGGCAAGACAGGGCGGAAACGTTTCGTTTGGGGCTCCGGACAGGCACCCCGAGGTGGGGCCCGGGTGGCTCTGAGTCCATTGTGATGTCACACACCCCCTGGTCCACCCCCGGGTGAAATTAGTTTTATTGCATATAAGTTACACTTTATTTCTTTTAATATATTTTATTGATCTTTTTTACAGAGAGGAAGGGAGAGGGATAGAGAGTCAGAAACATCGATGAGAGAGAGACATCCATCAGCTGCCTCCTGCACGCCACCCACTTGGGATGTGCCTGCAACCAAGGTACATGTCCCCGACCGAAATCGAACCTGGGACCCTTCAGTCCGCAGGACGACGCTCTATCCACTGAGCCACACCGGTCAGGGCCTAAGTTACACTTTGGTTCAGAAAACCAGCAGCGGGGGAAATGCATAGCCCTCTTCTCTGTCCGCCCCCCGCCAGCCCTGACCCCCCCAGCCCTTCCCTCAGCACCAGCTCAGTGGCCTCGAGCCTGGGCCATGCTTGGCTCTTCCCTCTGACTACCTTCCCGGGTCCACATGTAACCGCACAATCAGGGGATCCGGGCTGGTGGTCCCTCCCCGCGCCCGTGCGGCAGAGACAGGGGGGCCTCCTGCCGGGAGTGGGGGAGAGCGCAGGTCCCCCCCTCACCACCACCGGCCAGCTGCTGGCAGTGGGAGGAAGGACACAGGTTACAGGGGAAGCTGGCCAAAGGGTTTTGCCAAGTGGGCAGCTGACAGGTAAGGGGGCTGGGGATTTGCAAAGGCCTGTGGGTAGGCAGAGGCTGGGGATTTGCAAAGGCCTGTGGGTAGGCAGAGGCTGGGGATTTGCAAAGGCCTCTGGGTAGACAGAGGCTGGGGATTTGCAAAGGCCTGTGGGTAGGCAAAGGCTGGGGTCCTCAAAGGGCTGGTGACAGGCAAAGGCTGGGGTCCTCAAAGGGCTGGCGGCTCCAGTTGCTGCAACAAGGTTGTCAGTCTTTCCACGACCCTCGGCAGCCCCCCGTGGGGAGGATGGGCCCCCTCTCCAGGGGAGCTCCCAGCCCGGTGAGAAGGTGCCTTCTCCCATCGGAACAGCCCGGTTCCTGCGCCTTGCAGCCCCAGCTGGTCTCCGGCGTTGTATTCCGCCCCTGTGCTCGGGAGGGTGTCACATGGGTCTGAGCACACGCATGAGTGGGTGGGGGCCCTGTCATCGGGAGGGTGTCACATGGGCCTGAGCACACGCATGAGTGGGTGGGGGCCCTGTCGTGGGGAGGGTGTCACATGGGTCTGAGCACACGCATGAGCGGGTGGGGGCCCTGTCATCGGGAGGGTGTCACATGGGCCTGAGCACACGCATGAGTGGGTGGGGGCCCTGTCGTGGGGAGGGTGTCACATGGGCCTGAGCACACGCATGAGTGGGTGGGGGCCCTGTCGTGGGGAGGGTGTCACATGGGTCTGAGCACACGCATGAGCGGGTGGGGGCCCTGTCATCGGGAGGGTGTCACATGGGTCTGAGCACACGCATGAGTGGGTGGGGGCCCTGTCGTCGGGAGGGTGTCACATGGGTGTGAGCACACGCATGAGCCGGTGGGGGCCTGGGGCTCCCGCCCCCCGGCCTTCCGAAGGTCTCACCACCCTCCCATACACACCGGGCTCGCGGCTGTGCCCGCCAAACCCGAGGCCGTTCCTGTCCCAACCTGCGCTGGCTTTGTTCTCCGAGCGGCTCCTGCCGCCCGCTCCCTGACTGCCTCCCGTTCACGCTTACTCACCGCGTCTGGCTGCGGGCGCCTCTGGCCTCCCCGCGGCTTCGGGGTGCGGGGCAGGGCCGCCTGCAGGCCCAGTCACTCTGGGTCACGTGGCCGTTGAGCCCCCTTCTTCCAACGAGGGGGTCCGTGCTCAGCCCCCAGGCTCGCCTCCCGGGGGACAGGTGGTTTCTCTGCCACTTTCCTGGACCCCGGGCTCCCGTGGCCAGGCAGCTGGCGTCCCCGCCAACTCACAGCTGGCATCCCAGCCAGACTTGCTGGCGCCACGCGGCCTGGGCATTCCCCGGCAACGGGGCTCCTGCTCCTGCTCCTGTGGCCCATAAAGAGGGAGAAGAACAGGGGCCAGAGCTTCCCTCAACACCCCTCCCCCTGCCAGGCCGGCCCGCCCGCTCTCCACAGGCCGAGTGCATGGGTGGCTGGATGAGTGAATGAATGGATGGGTGGATGGATGAGTGAGTGGATGGGTGGCTGGATGAGTGAGTGGATGGGTAGATGGATGAGTGAATGAGTGGATGGGTGGATGGATGAGTGAATGAGTGGATGGGTGGATGGATGAGTGAATGAGTGGATGGGTGGATGGATGAGTGAATGAATGAATGAGTGGATGGGTGGATGGGTGGATGGATGAGTGAATGAATGAGTGGATGGGTGGATGGATGAGTGAATGAGTGGATGGGTGGATGGATGAGTGAATGAATGAATGAGTGGATGGATGAGTGAATGAGTGAATGAATGAGTGGATGAGTGGATGGATGAGTGAATGAATGAATGAGTCGGTGGGTGGATGGATGAGTGAATGAATGAATAAGTGGATGGGTGGATGAGTGAATGAATGAGTGGATGGGTGGATGGATGAGTGAATGAATGAATGAGAGGATGGGTGGATGGATGAGTGAATGAATGAATGAGTGGATGGGTGGATGGATGAGTGAAGGAATGAATGAGTGGATGGGTGGATGGATGAGTGAAGGAATGAATGAGTGGATGGATGAGTGAATGAATGAATAAGTAGACGGGTGGATGGATGAGTGAATGA
>PVJN01014943.1:0-45466 GCA_004026805.1 Lasiurus borealis | reverse complement strand
GACTTTCAAAGATCAGTGGTCAGTGTCATGACAGCAGGCAGGGAAAGAGGGTATCACACTGTGCATTTCAAGTTCCCAAGTGAATCAGTCACACAGAGAAAATGAAAGTAGTTACCACTAGGTGGCACTAGATTATATAACTGAATCTACACTTTGAGGTAGCCACAAAAAACTATTCTCATGTTTTCATGTCTCTCGACTTTTATGTTATACAAAATCCCTTTTACATTATTTCATTTATTAGAATTACTTACATCATAATCCTCTGAAGAAATATTTCAAATGGCATAAAAGAAAATCAGGATCAAACTCAGAAGTGGTAGAAGAGGCCAGAAATGAAAGTTGGGTCAAAATTTAGAAAGGGCGCGTGTACCATGCTAACCATTTTGGATGTATAGCCTCCAGACAAAGTAGAGGTCATCAGATCCTTTGTGGTAGCACGTTAATTCATGCCAATAGTCTGCTGACTAACCGAAGGAGCAGGAGCTAGTGTAGTTGAAGGAAGAATAACTGATTTATTCCAATGATCCTGGTAAGAAATTATGAAGTACTTAACTAAGGCAGTGGGAGGAAATAAAACAAAATGTATTTAGGAGGTTAAATCTGTGAAATTTTCTGACAGGGTAAATACAGGTACCAAGAAAAAAGAGCAAAACAAAAGTTGACTTTTTTTTTTTTCTTGAAGGACTAGTTGAATAAAATGTAGAATATAGAAAAAGGAAAAGGTTTTTGGGAAAATATATGTCCTCTAGTCCAATATTTCATAAATGACACTGAACGGTAAGAATCTGGTCATGTTTCTCCATCACTGAACCAAAGAGAAGCCAACATGAGCACCTCTGTCTAGTTAGATTATATTTCTGTAGTGGATATAAGTGCTTCAATACATGTGTGTGATAAGGAATATTATGAACTATTGCTTTATTGTTATTACTGTTATCATTGCGGTGGTCGTTGTTTAGCTAAACTGAGGACTGACTGTATACCAGGTAGTATCCTAGGCATTTTATATGAATCCACTCATTCACTTTCAAAGTAAAGTAGGTATTGTTATCAGCATCCTCATTTTTCAGATGTGTAATCTGAGCCCAAATGTATTTACCTTGCTCAAATTACACAGCTGGAAAATGACAGAGGAGGGATATAAAGCTGCCCTTACAGCTATCAGCGTGTGGATGGCCCAGTTATGCTCTGATATGCCCCTGACAAATGTAACAATTTCACAGAACAGCACCACCAGACAAGGACTCTCTGTGACCATTATGGAACAAGGCAATCCCGCTCCATCATCAAGTCTAAACAGAGATAAAGGCAAAGGAACTGTGCAACCAAAAGGACTGGTCATTCCCCTCCCCCGCAGCAAAAGTGATCATTGCTTCTTCTCTAGTAACAGCTCTAACACTTCCTAGACTGAATAAGAAGATACTCAAATTGCACTGCTTTCTAACAGCATTCCACTCAACACAGATTCTTCCCCCAAATACCTAGCTAAATCGTATTGCAAGCTTCCCTTCACCCCTTCTTGCTGAGATACTACATAATTTCACAAGGTATGTGAACTCCCTTGCTCTAAAAAAAATAATAAAACCCAGCTTTGTTTGACTAGAGATGTGTTCCTAGTTGTTGTTGTTTTTTTGAAATATATTTTATTGATTTTTTACAGAAAGGAAGGGAGAGAGATAGAGAGTTAGAAACATCGATGAGAGAGAGAGACATTGATCAGCCACCTCCTGCAAGCCCCCTACTGGGGATGTGCCCACAACCAAGATACGTGCCCTTGACTGGAATCGAACCCAGGACTCTCAAGTCCACAGGCCGACGCTCTATCCACTGAGCCAAACCAGCTTTGGCTCCTAGTTGTTTTTGTCTGGAAGACATCAGCAGTAGGTCTTCGGGATCCCAGGCTGATGCTCTTAAACACTGTGCTGCATGTGAACGCTCCTCATACATGAAAAGTACGTGATACAGGAAAGCGGTCCATCTTCGAGCCAATTAAACAGCTGGGAAAACTAACAAGTATAAAATAATGCATTTGGGTTTTTAAAAAAAGTAAGTACTTGCAGTTAAGGCCTTAACGTCTATGCCTAATTAATTATGATTATACATGAGATGTTACATAAGTTACCTCATTTTCTTATGTCTTCTGTCACAGTGGACCTGTCCTATAGTCATAGCTGCTTATGAAGAATGAAAATCTGATCACCACTTTAACAAAACATAGGCAGAGTGAGTTTTAAATCTAGCTCTGTGATTGGTAGTAGTTGTATAACCTCAGTTTCCTGATCTATAAGGGGAATAAGAAATGTACTAAAAATTGAGTGTTCAGTGCTTAGCACAAGGTGCGGCACACAGTACGTGCTCGATGATGAAAGGCTTTTGGGGGGATGTTTCTGCTTCCTGGGAATGCAGCGGCCTCATCATATAAAAAACAAGTTTACACCAAAACCGGTTTAGCTCAGTGGATAGAGCATCGGCCTGTGGACTGAAAAGTCCCAGGTTCGATTCCGGTCAAGGTCATGCACATTGGTTGCGGACACATCCCCAGTAGGGGGCGTGCAGGAGATGGATGATCGATGTCTCTCTCTCATCGATGTTTCTAACTCTCTATCCCTCTCCCTTCCTCTCTGTAAAAAATAATTAAAATATATTTTTAAAAATATTAAAAAGGAAAAAAGAAAGAAGGGTTGGGTCCCAGTTATTGTCAGGACTTCTGTTGAACGATTTTTGTTCACATTAGGCTCCAGTCTCTATTTCCAAAAGCCACAGGAAAAAGACACGCTCCGCATCCTATGACAATATTCGGAGTCGCATGCCATCCTAACCCATCACGTGCAGTAGTTAGTTAAGCTTATTCGATGCTGGAAATTTCTTCAAGCCACAGTGACCTATTTCAACTGTTTTCATACAGAACCACTCAGACTGAACCCATTCATACAAATGCATGAATGACAAAAATGCCCTTCCAGGGAGCTGGTTTTCCCTTCTCTATAAGATGGAAGATTCAGAGTAAAAAATAAGACCCCCTATAATTCTACTCTACACAGATCCTCTCATGTTGTATCCCATGCTGTTGTAAATTAGGATCCCGTAATACTATACACAGTGTTGTACAATTTTTAACACACACCCCAGCTAGGGGAAATAAACCAAGATAACTTTAATAACTTGTGTCTGACTTAAGGTGAGCCCAGCTATATTCCCTGTGCTAAGATTCTCTTTACCTTAATTCTCCTAATTTTACATGATAATCCAATGCTTTTCTGTGTCCCAACATTAAAACAAGGTGGAAAGCTCACTTTTTCACTTTAATATTTAAAATTTAAGGAGCTTTTTCCTTTATAAATGAATAAAGGTATATAGGATCCAAATATTACTAGCAAAATGGATATCAAATTTTATAAATAAGTAACACAAACTTTTAAAAATTTCATTAACATTAACTAATCTATAATAACAAAAGTGTAATATGCTAATTAGACCGGACAGTGGAACGACCTTCTTGACAACCGTCCTGACAAGCCAGAGCCGTGAGGGCCGAGGCAAACCGAAGTAAGAATTGCATGCATCGGGCCTCTAGTAATTAATAAACATAATAATTGCTGATTACATAAAAATTGCTGATTACATAATCAGCAATTTTCACTTGTTCAAGGGTTCCTGAACTTCTTACTATGGGATAGGAGTTGGCAATTTTATTTTTTTAATTTTATTTTAAATTTTCACCCAAAGCTATGGTTTTGGTTTGTTTTATTTTTTTTTAGAGAGAGAGAGGGAGTGAGGAAGAGGAACATGAATCTGTTGCCCTCTGTAGGTGCCCCAACTGAGGATCGAACCTGCAACCTACATATGTGCCATGATCAAGAATCAAACCTGCAACCTTTTGTTGTATGGGATGATGCTCCAACCGACTGAGCCATCCGGCCAGGGCAAAGGTTTGACAATTTTATAAACTAATATTCTCCTGGCTATTTCAAAATAGAGTCTTAGATTTTTACTTACTTACTAACTTATTTATTTATTTAGGTTTTCTGGAAACAAGCATTATTTATACAAATAATTATATTATTTAGATTTCTCTAATATACTCTTTGAGAGAGAGAGAGAGAAAGAGTGAGAGAGAAACACAGATTTGTTGTTCCCCTTATTTATGCAGTCAATATTTGATTCCTGTACGTGCCCTGACCCAGAATTGAGCCCGAGCATTGGGATGACATTCCAAGCAACTGAGCTAACCAGCCAGGGCTAAAGTTACTTTATATATATATATAATTTCAGAGAGGAAGGGAGAGAGATAGAAACATCAATGATGAGAGAGAATGATTGATCGGCAGCCTCCTGCATGCCATACCACTGGGGATCAAGCCCACAACCCAGGCATGCGCTCTTGACCAGAATCGAACCCAGGACCCTTCTTCAGTCTGCAGGTCGACGCCCGGATCCACTAAGCCAAACTGGTTAGAGCCAAAATTACTTTCTTAATATTAATTTTTAATGTATAATATAATTCCATTAAAGAAATAATGTACAGTCTGATCTGAGTAAAAAAAAAAAATTGTTACAGGTAAAATATGCCCTTGATGTTAAAAATCAAAATCAGAATGTATAGATTAAAATTGATTGTAAGCAGTGCCCAATAACTGATAGATCACTTTTCACTCTATTTTCTTATCCCTTCACACATGTCCTCATTTCCTGCTAGCCAAAAAGGATTGTGCTAGACATGATGGAATTAAAAATGTTAATAAAATACGTCTCCTACCAGAAATGCTTTTTTTTTTTTTTACATTAGGTTTAAACAGCCCTCACAGAAATGCTTTCTTTCTTTCTTTTTTTTTTTTAATTAGGTTTAAACAGCCCTCACAGAAATGCTTTCTTTCTTTCTTTTTTTTTTTAATTAGGTTTAAACAGCCCTCACAGAAATGCTTTCTTCAGGTTACCCAGGCCTAGCCAGGACACTGTCTCACGCCTGTCTTAGCCGTAACGTACAAACATTCTGAAGCTCATCTTCAGAAGCTAATCCAGTCATCAGTGAAAAGTGCATTTGGCTGCAAGTCCCAGGACATCCATCAGAGAGCATCTGACAGGAGAGGCACTGACGGGGCTGGCACAGGCAGCCAGTCCGGCTGGTGCGGCACTGAGCCTGCCAGCAGCGCACTAGACCCTCCGGAGCGCGCTGCTCCGCGGTCCTGCGCTCTGGTACTGCAGCTCGGGCATTTCTTGCAGGTGCCAGGAAGGAAAACCAGAGAAGCCGGAGAGGCTGCGCCAGCAGACCACGTCCTCTCTGTCCAGAACTGAGTCACTAGGCTGCTTGACAGAGCAACGAAAAAAAGTGAGCTTTTCATTTCACAGCTACCATAGCAGAGAAGAATCTACAGTAGAGGAATCGAGTGATACATGAGAGTATAGTATGGGTACTTAGTGAGATCACAGAGAGAACCTATGCCTTGTGATCTGTGAACTACTGGTTTTTTTTTTTCCCAATTAAGTGTAACTCCAAAAAATAATAAATTGAACAGGGTATATTAATAATTTTACAGTAAAATTAAAAGCAGTAAATATTCAGATATTTAGGTAGGATACTGAGGATCATTCATCTACTGTGAAATGAAACTAGAGGCCGAAATACACCATCTCATGTAAACACACATCTTAAAATAAAGCCGTATATTCCAAAGCAAAACGTCAGCGTCACTGGTCAATGAAGACCTTTAAGATAAGTATTACTTTAAAAACTGAACTAAATGTTGAGGGAAATGTTATACTATGAACAAAAGGTTGTGGAAGAGGAAAAGAAATATGAAAAGACGCGAGCATGGTGATACACAATCGGTTGAAGAAGCATTTCAACAAACCCTGTCCTCTCTGTTTCACAAGAAGAAAATGGCTCAGTTGAAGATTCTGAGGCACTCAGCCGTATCCTTGATTATTTCATTAAAGGCAGCATATTTTTGTAAGCTTGGGTTTATATGTTAACAAATGACTACTTACCTGGTGTGTTTTTTTAATCTATTTACATTGGTAACAGAATCGATAACTCATGAATTCCCCTGAGTAAAATGTTATACAACAGGATTAAAGGACTGTTAGCTATTATCAAACTTCTAAGAAGAGTCTGCAGATATGGGTTGGGATGGGGAGGAGACTCAAAGTTTAATGTAAGAATATTCAAGTTTCGCCCTGATCAGTTTGGCTCAGTGGGTAGAGCGTCGGCCTACGGACTGAAAGGTCCCAGGTTCGATTCCGGTCAAGGGCGTGTACTTTGGTTGCAGGCACATCTCAAGTAGGAGGTGTGCAAGAGGCAGCCGATTGATGTTTCTTTCTCATTGATGTTTCTAGCTCTCTATCCCTTTCCCTTCCTCTCTGTAAAAAATTAATAAACTGTATTTTTTTTAAAAAAGATAATTCAAGTTTTTACTTATTGTATGAATACCTTCAGGGGGAAAACTCAGCTTCAACTTCTTTCAAAAGCTTTTTAAATGATCCTGACAAAAGTGGTAAAGCAAACTATTAATGGAAATATTTAATGTTTATTTAACATAAGTAGAATTGGTGTTTTGGTTATTTAAAAATGAATGCTTTTAGACATAAACCAATAAATTGTAAAGGTTTTTCAACTCTCTTCTTTTCTGGTGCCCTCTTTTATCTCTTCTTTTTAAACTCCATGAGAATTTGCTCCTAACAAGTCAATCAGTTACAACCGAAAATTATTATGGTGAGGCAGACATGACAACTTCTGAGTAAAACTGTCTTGGGATGCCCTTCCAATATAAAAGCCATAGATAAAATACAGCTTTGGATTACTGTACGAGTTAAAACTTGCATGTAAAAAAAATGCTTTGTAAACTGGGCAATTTAAATATTACTAATATAATATTACCTGTCATCTTACTTTCAAAATTCAAATAAAGAAAACCATTTTTGTGTGTATTCAACTGATGAATACTTATGAGTCTTTTGATCTTCTATCCACCCTATGTAACGTGTTTGTCACTTGCTGTGTTTCCTACATCTAGTAGTGCTGATTCCTCTCATGTGAACCAACTTCTATGCCATAAGGAGAAAAAAAAAAAAAAACAGAATCCAGTGTTGCTGGAAGTTTCGACCATGGTCTTACCCTCTTCGCTCTCTAAGAAAATGTTTTTCGGGGAAAAGTCTTTAGTATCCTTCCTATCTGAGAAACTGCTCTAAATACCCACTGTCTCGAAACATGTACACAGGTGGTATAGGGAGCGACCATCCAGACGTCTCTGATCTTTTCTAGGCTCTTTCTGGTGCTAAATCATGAAATAATTAATGACTTTCCTAAAAGTGCAATTACATTTTCATGTTTTATATGCCCTTACAGTATCATCAATAATATATCATATGATTTCACTTGGAATCTCAACGAAACAAACAAAACTGAAACAAAGTCATAAATACAGAGAACAAATCGATGGTTGCCAGATGGGAGGGGTCTTGGAGAGACGGGTGAAAAAGCGGGAGAGAGTTACAAATTGCCAGTTATAAAAACAGGCATGGGGATGTAACTACAGCATAAGGAATATAGTCAATAATATTGTAATGACTCTGTATGCTGTCAGATGGGTACTAGGCCTTTGGGGGGGAACACTTTGTTAGTTATATAAATGTCTAATTACTATGTTTTCCACCTAAAACAAACATAATGTTGTATATAAACTGTAGTTTAATTTCTTTTTTAATTTTAGTAATAATATATACAGAAAATGAAATCACAACATAAATTTAAGTCCTACTTTGGGCATCGTTGCAAATAATTTCTTTGAATTTACTTGTTTCAATGAAAACTGTGTCATCCTTTCAATTTCACTTTTTGGGTTGCATTTGTGTATACACACGCATCATATACACACAAGCATACACACAAATACATATGCAACTGGTCTGCAGTTAGCAACTGCAAGAATATTAAAATATAACTATTTTATGGACATGCAAAAAAGAAAAAATATACCCAACTGTTGGTCACATGTTTGAAAGCTCATTGTTCTAACTATGTAGAATGCAACTTTTTTATTTACATTATTTTTAATAGAGTATTTCTTCTACTCTTATTTCAAGGAACCATCCTCATAATATTAACAATTTTTTGGACATTAAAAATATTTTAAGATTATCAAAATTATAGAGCAACTTACAGATGACTAGCAAAACATATAATAAAGATGGCTTCTAATTCATACTAAAAATGTATTACACATACCATAGAGAATTCACAACCATACTAAAATCAATTTCCCTGAGTCTAAAAAAATATCAATAAGAAAACTGACATACAACTATTCGACTGTCACTATATACTTATTATTTCCCTTTTGATTTAACATTTTACTTCATAAAGAAGAAAACTATAAGTGAATATTAAAACAATTGTTCTCTGAGCACCCTTCATGCCTGAATATAAAAGTATTCACAGCAGATGTGACAGTAACCATTTGTAATGTAAAACTATAAAGTAAGATGAGACATTAAAATTAATTTTATGAAACTCTGACAAAACGAATAAATAACTAGGCTGTTCTTTAACATTTTTTTGAAAGTTGCCAAAAGTTTGCCTCACTCAAAGACAACAAAAATTTAATATAGAAAATCATATAACTTAATAGACTTTAATTATCCAGCAGTGGATACTGGATAAGAAAAAATATATAGGATTCTAAATATACTTCCGGATAAGCAGCCATGAACAACAGGGAAGATCCAGTACATTTCAATCATTCACATTAAAAATATCTGACTTACCTCCTAAACGCCAAGCCTACTCTCTTAGCTCTGTTCTCTCAGAGTTGTTAACAGGAAACACAGTGGAAGGCAAAATTCGAAAGTCACAGTGATGCAGAAAGAGGACGTGTGTCCACCAAAGACAAAAAGACCAAAACCAGGGTGGCATCAGTTTCTTGACCCTCAGTCACAAACCAGAGCAGCTGCTCTCTGACATTCCTTGGAGAACTAAGCAGGCACCAGGGAGCTACATTGGAAGATGATCCTTCCTCCAGGATAGCGTACGTAGCGGCCTCGGTAACAGGACTCCAAAGACACACACTCCAGCGGGAACCTACTGACCCATCAATGACGTCGGGACCCCGAGGATGATGACATGAGAAAACTTTTCCAGATCCCTTTAACCAGGCTTATAAATCCTTCCTCCAACGGCTGTGATGGGGCTGGCTGCTATAATGGCATGCACTGCCCACCCTCCCTCAGCGACTTGCCCTCCTCAGATAGTATTAACAGGCAACTAGATAGCTCCTGAACGCTTACAAAGTGGTGGCCTGCATTAAATGAAGTAAAGATGCTTGTATTTTCCTGGAAAATTGTGAAGGGAAGACTCAAAAGACGTAGTGACGAGTGTATGCTGAATAGTTCTGCTCTGTAAGAGGAAAACACTTTGGCTATGCTCCTCAGAGAATTTAGGAACTATGCCATTGACCATGTTGAACTATGCCATTGACCAAGAGGAAAACACTTGTGGGGAGCAAGGGAGACATGAGCACAGATGAAGAAGAAAGAAAAAGGCTGAGCCTAGAGAATGAATGGGCCAGCCCAGGATGTAAGCAGAAGCTAAGAATGGAATGCTGCTGGACCTCAGCCCCATTCAAGGTTGCCCTGAAAAGCAGGGATGAGGGGAAATCTTCTCAATAGATGGAGCTTCAGGGAGTACATCTAGCTATCCGTTTTGTGTGAAGAGAATAGATAGATAGATAGATAGATAGATAGATAGATAGATAGATAGATATGAATAGCTATCTGATTGATTGATTGATTGATCGATCGATCAGGGGCCAAAAAAAATAGCAAGATTGGAAGATCAAGGACAAGGAGTTGCAAGTCTGAAAGATCAGGGACAGAGAGTTCTAATAAAGAGGGGCATGAGTGGACCTATCAGCGTGAGCTGACGGTGTGTGGACCTTTGCCTCACACATTTTGTGATCAGAGCACATCTGCTACAAAAGCGGCATGAAATAACGAAGTAGAACCATAGGTGGTCATGACATGCCAGCTGACCTCTGTTCCCCAACCCCGCTCACCCCCACAAGTGAAATAAATCCATGGTGGCAGACATGTAGCTTGGATGTACCCGACAGTGCATTCCACCCTCCCCGTGACTGAGAAAGCTCCTGCTCCTGATAAATGTCTGACCTGGCGACCACAGATCCCTCCAACACGATGCCGTCCTTCAAAGAGACCAACTGAACTTCTGGCAATAAGCTGGCTACACAGAACCGCTTCTATCCTGTGAGGGTCAATAATTCATTCAAACGGGTCTAGATAGGATTGCAGGTATGGATTTGCCTTTCCGGCCCGGGGTACCTCCAAGTGCCATTATGCGTGTGCTCATAGTGTCTGCTTTACCTACATGGGATACCACATAACAAACTTCAGACCAAGCAAAGGACGTATGTCTTTGTGGTGGTAATGCTGTAAGGATATCAATCATGGAATCCACTGGTCCTACCGTGTCCTGTGGCACCCAGAACCTTTCGGCCTGATAAAACCGTAAAATGTCCTGCTTGGCATGCAGCTGAGACTCCGGGTTGCAGGAGACACTGCAAGGAAGGGACACTATCTTTTAGGATACAGTATACTTCTTAAGTCTCTGGCTATCCGATGTCGCTGTGTCCCCAATAGGAAGGATACACAGGTCAGGGACCAAGGGGTGGAAGGAAGAGTGACCCACTAACCACTAACTGGCAGTTATCCACCCGGGAAATTTACACCACAAACACGCTGCCTCAGGCTCTGGAGATGCTGGTTCCCAGAGCGTGGACTGCTTCTTCGGGACACAAAACGAAGCAGCAATGGCTACGGCCTGTTCCCTCTGTGTTTCTTGGGTCAGAAAAGAACAAGCATATCGACAGGAGTAACCGCCCCGGATCGCTGGGAGGTGGTCAGATGGCTGCTACAGAATTGGGGGAGCAGGAGGACACGCCTGACATTCGGATTATCCACAGGATAATCATAATCTTGTCATCTGCAAGTCACGTTGCCGCTATAAGTGGGAATCCATCACAAGGATATGACGACGAGGAGCTGAGACTCTGCAGGCGTGAGGGTCAGATGCTACCCACCAAGCAAGTCACTTAGACCGCAGCGGTGAGAGAGAGAGAGAGGTCAATAAGTACCCATGACGGCCACAGGGTCAACTGCAGTGGCAGGGGACAGAAACACAGAATTCCGGAAGCCCTGTGCCTGAATGGAGTAAACGGAACTGTCAGAAGCAAGTGGCTCCGAGTGATGCGAGGGATACAGGCAAGGCGAGTGCACCATCTCCCCGCCGCTGGGAGTGTGGGCCGGTACCTGCTCACAGCCAACTCTGTGCCCCAAAGAAATGCCTCAAAGAATGACAGCCTTCTCACCAGGAAGTTGCTCCCTCCTCGGGGGTAGATGCTAAGCACTGAGGGATGGACATAGGCGTACACAGAAGGGAGGAAGGACATTGGGGAAATAATGGTGCTCGAGTCTCCCACACCGGGACTGGATGTAACCTGAGGCCACATCCTTGACCAGCTCCTCCCTGTCACGATTCACTCTCTCCCTTAGAGCTGATGCCGAGACCCTTTAAAACAGTTCCTCATGTGGTGGTGACCCCCAGCCATAAAATTACTTTTGTTGCTGCTTCATAGCTGTAATTGTGCTACTGTTAACGAATCATAATGTAAATATCTGTGTTTTCTGGTGATCTTAGGCTCTACAGCAGCGGTTCTCAACCTGTGGGTCACGGTTGGGGGTCACCTGTATTAAAGGGTCGAGGTATTAGAAAGGTTGAGAACCACTGCCTTATAGGCTTAACTCCTGACAGGCGATGGTCTAAGCAACCTGCACCAAGTTTTCTTTTTCTTTCACTAACCCTTAGTGTAAATCCTAATGAAGTGCATTTTTCAACTGCAAGGTAGCCAGAAGCAAGTAGACTTCAAGACTGATATTAATTAAACTAGTGACATGATGCATGAAATTCATGCACATTCAAAGGGGATTAATTAGAGGAAATAATTCAATATTGCTATTTGCCCTTTGTAATAGAAGTGTCAGAGAGGAAAGAAAATTAGTAAAATATATATGAAAACCTTCCTGTCAAGAGTCTGGGGTGCACCATGGGACTCAGAGTCAAGCACCTGCCCACCCACATGCACCTCAAAATCTCGTGAGACCCAGACCCGGCTGCCCTCCCTACACACATTGGGCTAGCTAGATCCAGACCCAGCCAGTCCCACGCTTGTCAAGCCCTGCTGGGCAGGGAGCATAGCCTCAGGTCCTTTGGTCTGGCACCAGGATGGGGGTGTTGGTGGGGGGGAGGCCTGAGGTCCCCCCAGCCCAGACTGGGGTGGGGAGTGTGCCTTGAGGTCCTCCATCAAGCCCCACCAGATGGGAGACATGGCCTAAGATCCCGTCAAGCCCTGCCGGGCAAGGGGGTGCAGCCTCAGGTCCCCCAGCCCAGCATCAGGACGGGCACAATCTCAGATTCCCCCATCAAGCCCCACTGGGAGGGCCGCATGGCCTGAGTTCCCCCAACCCAGCACTGGGGTGCACCTTGAGGTCCCCCATCAAGCCCCAAAGGGTGGGGGCACAGCCTGAGGTCCCCTGACCCAGTGTTGGGGTAGGGCATGGCCTGAGGCCCCCTGTCAAGCCCCACAGGGCAGGGGAGGGCATAGCCTCAGGTCCCTGTTGATTGCTCGTTAAGGCTCCTTATGGGAACTTGGCCCCAGCTATGGGTGCAGCCATCTTTGTGATGGAGTGATGGTCAATTAGCATATTTCCTCTTTATTAGATAGGATATGAAGGTTTTGACTTCTAGTCCTCACACTTAAAAAGCGAGTCAGCCACCTGAAAGCGACTTCTCCATTAGGGCAGAATCAAGGGGAGACCAAAGGCCTCATTTAAGAATGAATCCTCTGAACCCAAATTTTCCTGGTAGAAAGTTGACATGTCACAGTGTAAGTCTTCCAAAGATGGCCATCCTGATATTCTCTCCCACCCGCTCCCCACTCCGTGCCTATAAAGCACTTGGCAAATCATAGGTATTTAACAGAATTACAGCGATACCTTGAGATACGAGTTTAATTTGTTCCATAACCTTGAGGCTTGGGAAACTATGAGATGCTCAAGTCACAGTAAACTGGTGGGTCATGTGCAGCCGGCCAATCCGCATGATTACTCCTATCTCAAATGTTGCTCGTATTTCAAAGCAAAAATCACTTGCTTTACAGCTCGTATCTCAAAAATCTCGTATGTTAGGGCACTCGTATCTCGAGGTATCACTGTAGTTGAAAAATAAATTAAAGTACTTGATAGCTGTCTTTGTTTAAAATGGGTGCTTTTTAACTTGTCACAGAAAATTATATATCTACTCAGTGTATTAGAAAAGGACTTCAGCCCAGCCGGTGTGGCTTAGTAGTTAAGTGTCAACTTACGAACCAGGAGATCAGGGTTTGATTCCCAGTCAGGGACACGTGACCGGATTGCAGGCTTGATCTCCAGTAGGGGGCATGTGTGAGGCAGCCAAGCAATGATTCCCTAACATCACTGATGTTTCTCTCCCTCCCTCTCTTTGACTCTCTTTGAAATCAATAATGAAAACCAAATTTTGTAAAAGGATTTAAATATAAATATCACATGATCTCACTCATTTGTGAAATAGAATGAACAACATAAACTGATGAATAAAAATAGATCCAGAGATAGAGAAGCATTGTACAGACTGTCAAAGTTCAGAGGGAAGGTGGAGGGAGGGGAAGGGAGAGAAGAGATCGATTGAAGTGGGGGCAGGAGGGGGAAGATTTAGCAAACTTTAATCCCTGCCCAAGGGTCAAGGTTCCAGATTAAAATTTAAAAGATACAGCTAAGTTTTGTCTACAGTGTGCAAGTCTCAACAAGTCACAGAAAATATAATGAAAGTCAACAGAAAACTACAATTTTTCCTTTATGTGCAAGATCTTATGAACCCACATAAAATAAAGCTAAGCTCTGTTTCTCTAAATATCCTCATGGCAAACATTTTGGGGCCTTGTTTTTGTTTTTTTGTTTTTTACTTCAATTATAACTGCACTAGAAGTAATGTTAATATGAGGTAAGTATAAGACAGAAAGCTATTTCTTAATGCCAACTCTCAAATGTCTACAGATGTATAATCAAGTGTAACCACAAACAGGATTTTAAAAAATTTTGGTGAAAGCAGGCTGAGAATCTTAAACAGGTGCTGAGAGCGATCTGAACCAGCTGTAAGATTTGATGGAGAGAGATGTCTGGCTGATTGGGTTAATGAGGCTCACCTGCATTTCTGCAGCTAGCGGCAATGAGATAGACACCATCAGGACTGAAAATCTTACTCCAACTCACATGCTAGCTTCTTGTTGCTGATAATGGAGACTTATACCAAGAGAAAAAATTGTCAAGTCTAGTTTTCTCAGTGTTCAACAGTAAACATCGAAATGAAAGAAGTAATTCATTAAGAAACAGCATGTATGAGAGAGGAAAAAAGTAAGGAAGTTTGTTCTTCAGAGCTAGTAAAAAAAAAAAAAAGGCAACAATTTCAGATACGGAAACACGTTTTAGAGGTTTTGTATGAATTATTTCCAGAGATAAAAATCAAGATGAGATTCTTTCCCTGATAGAAGTGTGTATAGGGAGGGGATTTTTGGTACCTAATTAATTGAGAATAAGTAAATTCCCAAGTGACAGCGTTGAGGACCTAGATGAGCTCAGATACCCGGATTTAATATAATTACAGACAATAAGGTTTTTCCTCAGCAATCTAGAAATTTTATTCACAACAATACTAGACCCTGCATTCTTTTATGTATGTGTGTATATATGTATGTATGTGTTTTTTTTTTAATTGATTTCAGAGAGGAAGGGAGAGAGATAGAAACATCAATGATGAGAAAGGATCACTGGTTGCCTTCTGCATGCCTGGACCCTGCATTCTTTAAGGCCTGTTCTATCCCTGCTACTCCTGCCTATATCAAAGGTCTTCCTTCACGTATGTTGAGAAGTTTTATACCTTGAAACAGAGATTAGAGGTGGAAAAAAGAGGAGGAGGAGGAGAGAAAGGAAGGTAGAAAAACTTCTGAGTGTATTCATTTAATACACTTATTCTATGACTGCTGCCGGGTTAACAAGTGCACCTCCCAGTGGCAGCTATGGTTAAAATGGTCCAATTCTTTAAATTAACGTTTGCCTCTTGAATCATTTCATTCCCACTTATGAATTCACTGACCTTTCCAATTTGTTGGAAAACACTTTGGTGTTATCTCTTAAAATTGAACATGTGAATGGAATATATCCAAGAGAAACTCTTACATATCTACAACAGGATATATGTTTATACCAGCATTTTCACAATAGCAAAAATTTAGAAACAATCTGAAGACCTTTAGATGGAGAGTGCATTAAAAACTATGATATAGCCGGGACTGGTTTGGCTCAGTGGATGGGGTGTTGGCTTGCGGACTGAGAGGTCCCAGGTTCGATTCTGGTTGGGGGCATGTGCCTTGCTTGCAGGCACGTCTCCACTGTGGGGCGGGTAGGGGGCAGCTGATCGATGTTTCTGACTTTCTATCTCTCTCCCTTCCTCTCTGTAGAAAATCAATAAAATATATTTTAAAAAAAAAACACTATGATATAGTCATACTGTGGAATATCATACAGCAGTCAAAATAAGTGGAATAAAAGTTAACTGGAAATAAACAGTACAGTACACATTTTTTTTTTAGAAATATATAAAGAAAGTAAAGGAATGTGGAACTCAATATAATTGGCATAAACTGGAGGATTTGGGAATATGGGATGAGATAACCAAATGGTTAGATATAAATTATTGCTAAGGTTCCAGCTCTTGTTTAGGATGGTAGGTACATGGGTGCTTATTAGATTATTTTAAACTAGAGTCCTGGTGCACGAAATTCACACATGCGGTGGGGGGTATCCCTCAGCCCAATCTTCACCCTCTCCGATCAGGGGATGTCTGACTGCTGGTTTAGGCACAATCCCTGCGCAGACATCCTTCTCGCAATCCAGGACACCACAGGCACCTAACCACTCACCTGCTGACCTGCCTCACCCTCAAGAGCCCTCTCCTGCAGGCCTCATCACCCACAACTTTCTGCCAGCCTGATCTCACCCCTAACTGCTCTCCCCTGCCAGCCTGATCTTGCCTCTAACTACCTCTGCCTCGGACCCCACCACCATGGCTTTGTCCGGAAGGAAGTCAGACATCTGGAAGATGTCCGGTTGACCTGATCTAATTAGCATATTACTCTTTTATTAGTATTTGTCAGTGGTCAGCAAACTCGTTAGTCAACACAGCCAAATATCAACAGTACAATGATTGAAATTCCTTTTGAGAGCCAAATTTTTTAAACTTCTTCTAACGCTACTTCTTCAAGCTAGACTCGCCCGGGACATGGTATTTTTGTGGAAGAGCCACACTCTAAGGGCCAAAGAGCTGCATGTGGCTCACAAGCCGCAGTTTGCCAACCGCTGGTATAGATTAATTACCATTTTCCTGAGCAGCTAGTATAAGGCTTCCCTTCTTGCACAAAACTAGCCAGAATTAATGAAACAACCATTTTAAGGCACTGGACATGGTACAACGTTGAGAATCTTGAAACAGAAAATGCATATAAGGTAAGTTTCACACTAGTTTTCTGCTTATAAACAATCTTCCAACCACAGCATGAAGAACTGATGCCCAGGCAGAGAGCACCACATTTACTGAGCACAGGAAACAGCTACTAAAAACTGTTAGATTATTATTCATATCCAAAACAGAACAACAAAATACATAAAGCAAAAAATAAAAAATGACAGACTAATAAAAGAAACAAATATTTAATCATCGTTGGAAGGTTTAACATTCTTTTTCTCAGTAAATGATGAAAAGCAAATAAAAATCCATAGCGATAAAATTTGAGAACATACACACACACACAAAAAAATTACAAACCAATATTCCTAATGAACCTACATTCAGAAATCCTCAACAAAATATTAGCAAACTGATACAACAAACACTAAAAGTATGATATGCCATGACAAAATGGGATTTATTCCAGGGATGCAAAATGGTTCAACATCTGCAAATCAATCCAAGTGATACACCAAATTAATAAAAAATAAAAATTCTATGAGCAACTCAGTAGAAGCAGGACTTGACAAAACACAACACGCAGTAAAGTGAGGGTAGAGAGAAGATACCTCAACCTAATAAAGGCTCTATGTGACAAGCCACAGCTAACATCACGCTCAACAATGAAACAATGAAAACGTTTCCTCTGTGTCTCAAAACAGAAAGAGAATGCCCATTCCTGCTACTTTCATTCAATATAACACTGAAGGACCCAGTCAGTGTAATTAGGCAATGAATGAATGAATGAATGAATGAATGAATGAATGCCAGCCAAATCAAAAAGAAAGGAGGGAGAGTGATGAAGGCTGGGGCAGGGTGGAAACCAAGTGGAGGGGTGCAATGGGAGGGAAAAGGGGACGTGTAATAATCTCAACAATAAATTTTAAAAAATAAATAAAAAATAGAAGAAGAAAGAAAAGAAGGAAACTATCTTGTTTTTAAAATGGCATGATGTTATATATAGAAAACTCTAAATACTCCACCAAAAAAAAATCTGTTAGAATAAACAAATTCAGTAAAGTTTAAGGATTAAAAAAAAAATCAACATAAACATATCAGTTGTATTTCTATATACTAACTAGAGGCCCGATGCATGAAAATCATGCAAGGGACTCGGCCTTAGCCCTCCCAGCCCTGGCTTCATCCAGAAGGATGTCTGGAAGGTCGTTTGGCTATCCAGTCTAATTAGTATGTTACACTTTTATTATTATAGATACTAAACTATCAGAAAGTGAAATTAAGAAAACCATCTCATCTACAATTGCAGCAAATGAATAAAATACTTTGGAATATATCTGATCAAGAAGATAAAATACCTGTACACTGAAAACTATAAAATATTGATTAGAAATTTGAAGATACAACAAAGTGGGAAAATATTCCATGCTCATGTATTAGAAGAAGTAATATTACTAAAATGTCTCTACTACCCAATACTCAAACATATGCCGAAGGAACTTCTTCACTGATACTGCTCTAAGGGCAATGGAAGCTAAAGAGAAAATAAACAAATGGGACTACATCAAAATAAAAAGCTTTTGCACAGCAAAAGAAACCATCAACAAAACAACAAGAAAGCCCACTGTATGGGAGGACATATTTGTAAATGTTGTCACTGATAAAGGTTTAATCTCCAACATCTACAGCCAACTTATACAACTTAATAAAAGGAAGATATGATCCAATAAAAAAAATGGGCGATGGACCTAAAGAGAACCTTTTCAAAAGACGACAGAAGGAAGGCCAAGAGACACATGAAAACATGTTCAAAGTCACTAATCATCCGAGAGATCCAAATCAAAACGAATGCGATACCATCTTACACTTGTCAGAATGGCTATCATCAACAAATCAACAAACGACAAGTGTTGGCGAGGATGCGGAGAAAAAGGAACCCTCGTGTACTGCTGGTGGGAGTGCAGACTGGTGCAGCCACTGTGGAGAACAGTGTGGAGTTTCCTCAAAAAACTAAAAATGGAGCTCCCATTTGACCCAGCAATCCCACTCTTAGGAATATAACCTAAGAAATTAGAAACACCAATCAGAAAGGATTTATGCACTCCTATGTTCATAGCAGCACAATTTACAATAGCTACAATTTGGAAACAGCCTAGGTGCCCATCAGCAGATGAGTGGATCAGAAAACTATGGTACATCTACACATTGGAATTTTATGCTGCCATAAAAAAGAAGGAATTCTTATAATTTGCAGCAACCTGGATGGAACTGGAGAGCCTTATGCTAAGTGAAATAAGCCAGTCAATGAAGGAGAAACACCACATGATCTCACTCATTTGTGGATAATAAAGAACATTATAAACTGATGAACAAAATGATAGATATAGAGGCAGTAAAGCAGCAAAAAGACTGTCAAATTACAGCGGGAAGGTAAGGGAGAGGTGGGGTAGATAAGAGATCAACTGAAGGACTTGTATGCATGCATATAAGCATAACCAATGAACACAAGACACTGGGGGGTTAGGGGTATGCCTGGGAGCAGGGGCGGGGGCATTGGGAAGATATGTATACATGTAACACATTAATTAAAAAAATAAAAAAATTCAAATGGCATTTTTCATAGAACTAGAACAAACAACCCTAAAATTTATATGGAACCACAGAAGATCCCAAAAAAGCTAAAGCGATCTTGAGAGAAAGAAGAACAATGCAGGAAGCATCACACTTCATAATTTCAAACTACATTACAAAGCTATGGTAATCAGAATAGTAACGTTTTGGCATAAAACACACACATAGATCAATGGAATAGAATAGGAAGCCCAGAGAAAAAAAAACACTACTCATTTATAATAACTAATTTGTAACAAAGGAGCCAAGAATATATAAGGAGGAGAGGACAGATGCCTCACAAGTCGGTGCTGGGAAAACTAGGCAATCACATTGCAAAAGAATGAAACTGAACCACTACATTGCACCATCCCCAAAAAATCAACTCAAAACGGATTAAAGGCTTTAACCTAAGACCTGAAACCATAGAAACTACTAAAGAAAACACACGCAGTAATCTCCTGGACAATGAGTCTTGGCAATGACTTTTAATAAGACAGCAAAGGTGAAGGCAATAAAAGCAAAAATAAACAAGTGGAACATCAAACTAAAAAGCTTCTGTACGTCAATGAAGCCCATCAACAAAATAAAGAGGCACCCTTAAAAGAGAAAAATATCTGCAAAATAATACATCTGATCATGGATCAATATCCGAAATATATAAAGAGGTCATATCACTCAATAACAAAAAACAAACAAGCCAACTAAAAAAAAAATGGGCAGAGGATCTGAAGAGACATTTTTTCAAAGAAGACAATAAACGGCAGACAGGCAGACAAAAAAGATTTTCAACATCGTTAATCATTAGGAACATGAAAATCAAAACTACCAGGAGACATTATCTCACACCTGTCAGTTAGAATAGTTATTATCAACGAGACAAGAGACAACAGGTGTTGGCAAACATGTGGATAAAAGGAAACCCTTGTGCACCGCTGGGGGGAATGTAAATTGGCTGGACCACGATGGGAAGCATTATGGAGGTTCCTCAAAAAATTAAAAATAAGTCCAGATGGTGGTTGAGCGTTGACCTATGAACGAGGAGGTGATGGCTCTATTCCCAGTCAGGGCACCAGGGTTGCAGGCTGATCCCCAGTGGAAGGGCATGCAGGAAGCAGGCGTTCAATAAATCTCTCTCATAATTGATGTTTCCTATCTCTCTCTCCCTTGCCCTTCTTCTCTGAAATCAGTAAAAAAAAATTTAAGAAAAAAAATGTAAAATGGGACTAACATATGAACCAGTAATTCCACTTCTAAAGAAAACAAAAACACTAGCTCTAAAAGGTCTCTATACCCACCACGTTGACTGTAGTATATTTACAATAGCCAAGATGTGGAAGCAAACTAAGTGACTGTGGATGGATAATGGATTAAGGAAATATGATTTATTATTAGAAAGGTGACTATAAAGCTTATATATATATATATATATATATATATATATATATATATGTATATATGTATTCAAATATTTGAATATTATCCAACCATAAACAAGAAAAAACTCTGCCATTTGCAACACATTGGATGTACCTTGAAGGCATTATGCTGACAGTTAAGTCAGAGAAAGACTACTCCACAAATTCATAAATGTGAGAAGAAATAGATGTGACAGAGGGAGGTGGGGGTGGGCATGAAACTGGTAAAGGTAGAGGTGTTCAAAACTACAACTTCCAGCTAGACGATAAAGATAAATAAGTCCTGGGATGTAATGTCTAGCATGTGACTACAGTTAACAATGTTGAATTATATATTCAAAAGTTGCTGCGAGAGTAAATCTTCAAAGTTATCATCACAAGATTTTAAAAAAATAAGTGTTGTAATGAATGTTAACTAAACTCGTTTCGGTAATCATTTTGCAATGTATATATGTATTAAATCATTCTGTTGTAGTCCTAGAACTATATGTCAGTACATCTCAATTTTAAAAGGAATTACTATAAAAAAATAAAGTGAAATGATCTCTAGATGGTTTAGTTCAGTGGATAGAGCATCAGCCTGTGGACTGAAGCATCCCGGGGTTCAATTCCAGTCAAGGGCACATGCTCTGGTTGCAGGCTTAGTCACCAGTAGGGGGCGTGCAGAAGGCAGCCGATCAATGATTCCTTCTCATCATTGATGTCTCTATTTCTCTCTCCCTCTCCCTTTCTCTCTGAAGTGAGTAAAAATATATTTTTAAAAATAAATTAATTAAATGAACAGAATTATGAGCTAAAATATGCAAGAGGCCTCTGGAAGTTGAGAGTCACCAGGAAACAGGGTCCTCAGTCCAGAACCCAAAGCACTGGGTTTTGCCAATAATCTTTTTTTTTTAATATATTTTATTGATTTTTACAGAGAGGAAGGGAGAGGGAAAGAGTTAGAAACATCGATGAGAGGGAGACATCGATCAGCGGCCTCTTGCACATCCCCTACTGGGGATATGTCCGCAACCAAGATACATGCCCTTGACCGGAATCAAACCTGGGACCTTTCAGTCCGCAGACCAATGAAGCTCTATCCACTGAGCCAAACTGGTTCAGCTTGCCAACAATCTTAATGAAGCTGGAAGTGGGTTCTTGCCATGGTCTTCCAGGTAAGAGCTGAGGCTAGCTGGCATCTTGATTCAACCTTGGAGACCCTAAGCAGAGAGCTCAGATGATCCATCCCCACCTGAACTTCTGATTTACAGAAATGCAGAATAATAAATGGGTATTGTTTTAACCCCCTACACTGGTGGTAATAGAAAACTACTATGTGATGCACTCATCTTAAGTGTTTTATAAAGTAAACAATCTTCTTAACAGATTAGATATCCCAGAAAGCGAACCTCACTTATACCATTATTTGCCTATAAAGATGACAAGACAATCTGATAGGATGCAGACGTCTTTAATTCTATTCCATAAATAGTGATTGAACGCTGAAAATTGAGAATCTAAGTCTTGAACCTCTATCTTCACACCATACACACAAAAAGTGAGAGTGCGGTATATTTGTACATGGAATGCTGCTCAGGAAGAAATACAAATGAAAGAGCTATTCCATGACATGGATGAATGTTTAAAATTATGCTAAGTCTTTTATGAAAGAGTATATTCTTTATAATTTCAATTATATAAAGTTCTAGAACATACAGAGTGCATTTTTAGTAGGGAAAAAAAAACACACAATATTTGGGTTTAGAGGCTGGGGAAACTAGTATTGACTGGAAAGAAGCTTAAGGGCTAAGTGTGGAAACTCAGAGGTTAATGAATATATCATCTCTAACTCAAGAAGCTCATGGTAGAGTGACATTACCATATCACACAGCCGGTAAGTAGTCAACGCAAAACATGAACACGAGTCCCAATATTAGACAAGGTAAAGCTACCACAGTATTTGCAGAAGAATCAGGCATAATAAGTCAATCCCTGATGGAACATGGCAGCTCTCCTTGTCATTTTCCATCACCTCTACCTCTGGCATTTCAAAGGTCACACGATGAGATGGAAAATTTAAAGGAGTTTAGGTAAGAAGTCCTGAATTTGATTTTAGCAATCAGGTAAAAATTGTGTTTTTTCGAGTCTAATGTGGGTCCCATGTCCCAATTTCTAAACCAGAGCTGTTCTACTTTTACCTGCTTTACATATTGAGTTATATTTTGAGGAAAATATTTTCTGATAAAAACAAACAAAAAGCATAGATTAAAGAACACTAGGCAAGCCCAGCTGGCTATGGCTCAGTGGTTGAGCATCGACCTATGAACCAGGAGGTCACGGTTCAATTCCAGGTGAGGGTACATGACCAGGTTGCAAGTTTGATCCCCAGTGTGGGGCATACAAGAGGCATCCAATCAATGACTCTCTGTCATCACTGATATTTCTCTCCTTTTTTTTTTTCTGAAATCAATGAAAATATATTAAATAATAATAATCACTAGGCAGGAAAAGAACCTTTAAATTTGAAGATGCTACAATTTTAAAGTTCAATGGCTTTTTTTTTTATCGGCCTTTTCTAGGAAATTCTTGAAAAACCTTATCACACACATTTCTGATATACTTAAAATGTCTCAAATTCAGAAGCCAAACTCAAATCATGAATCAGTCCGTCCTAGGGATTTTTTTTTTTTTTTTGCTGTGTATATGAATCTTTGTAATTTGTAAGTGAATATTAAATCAATTCCTTTTACTATTCAGTTAATAGTGCCAAAATTAAATAGAAAGAAGTTTACCGAAAGATTGTATTGAGGAGAAACTAAAATGGAGGCATAAGTAAACACCTAAACTGCTGCCTTGCAAAACAATATCAAAACTATAACTAAAAGACAAAACGGACATCATCCAGAACCACAGGAAAGCTGGCTGAGTGTAAATTCTACAACTAGAAGGAAAGAGGAAAGGACATTGAGAGTCAGAGGAGCTGCAGGAGGCAGAGGTATGGAGACACGTGAGAATGTGAAGAGGATGGGTGGCTGAATGAGCAGCTGGCTTTCTAAAGCGGGAGGGAGATGGAAGCTCCCGACTACGCTGAACTCCAGTTCTGGGCAAGTTTCTGGGACTCCAAACTCATTCAGGCAGAAACTGGACTGTCAGGAAAAGAGAAAGCACACTGAGACTCAGGGGAGCTGTGGAGACAGAGGTCTGAGGCATGCGCGCGCAGAGAGGACCAACTGCAGAGGGCATAGGTGTTTGAGAGTGCGGCTGACCTTCTAAAGCAGGAGGGAGACAGAAACTCCCAACAGCGCTGAACTCTGGTTCCGGGCGAGATACTGGGAACCCAGACTCATTTGGGGAGAAACTGGATTCTCTGGAGTGGGTGAAACTCAAAAGGTGGCTCTCTCTCAGAGGTGCTTACAGTGATTACCCAAGGGACACTGAGACCCAGGGGCCTCATAGGGCAGGGTTGATGGGAAGCCAAGGTTGTCTGCCCCACCCTGAGACTCCGCCCCATCCAAGCCAAGCACAGAGGCTTTTGCAATTTTGCAAGTCTTGTCCCATAAGGGTATCTCCAGCACAGAAGTTCTCTCGGCATAGACACAGCTGATCTTCACAACCATTGGCGTGGAGGTAAATTCCTCCCAGTGATACCAACAATTAAGACTTAACTACAACAAGACTGTATACACAGTCCATAAAGGGGTGCACCAAGAGTGTCCACCTCAAGTAACTAAGGAGGCTGAGCCACTGGGCCATAAAGGATACCTAGCACACAAAGCCAACTTAGGGAAGCAGCAAAAATGTTGAGACAAAGAAACAGATCACAAACAAAAGATATGGAGAAAAGCAAATGACTGGATATAGAGTTCAAAATCATGATTATAAGGTTTTCCAAGAATTTCCCAGAAAATGCAGATAAATTTAGCGAGAACCTTGAGAATATGAAAAAGGACCAACTAGAAATTAAGCATACACTGACTGAAATAAAAAATATTATACAGAGACCTAACAGCAGACTAGAGGAACGCAAGAATCAAATCAAAGATTTGAAATACAAAGAAGAAAAAAAAAACACTCAACCAGAAAAACAAAATGAAAAAAGAATTAAAAAATATGAAGATAGTGTAAGGAGCCTCTGGGACAACTTCAAGCGTACCAACATCAGAATTTGGGAGTACCAGAAGAAGAGAGAGAGCAAGATACTGAAAACCCATTTGAAGAAATAATGACTGAAAACTTCCCCCACCTAGTGAAAGAAATAGACTTACAAGTTCAGGAAGCACACAGAACCCCAAACAAAAGGAATCCAAAAAAGAGCATACTAAGACACATCATAATTAAAATGCCAAGAGCAAAAGACAGAGAGAATATTAAAAGCAGTAAGAGAAAAACAGTTAGTTACCTACAAGGGAGCACCCATACAATTGTCAGCTGATTTCTCAACAGAAACTATGCAAGCCAGACAGGAGTGGCAAGAAATATTCAAAGTGATGAATAGCAAGAACCTGCAATCAAGATTACTCTACCCAGCAAAGCTATCATTCAGAATTGAAGGGCAGATAAAGAATTTTACAGATAAGAAAAAGCTAAAGGAGTTCATCAACATCAAACCATATTATATGAAATGCTGAAAGGTATTCTTTAAGAAGAGGAAGAAGAAGAAAAAGGTAAAAATAAAAATTATGAACAACAAATACCTATCTATCACCAAGTGAATCTAAAAATCAAGTGAATTAAAAATCTGATGGACAAAATAAACTGGTGAATATAATAGAATCAGGGGCATAGAAAGGCAGTGGACTGACAATTCTTGAGGGGAAAAGGGTGTGGGGGTGCAGAAGAGACAGGACAAAAATCATACACCTATGGATGAGGATAATGGGGAGAGGGAGGTAACGGCAGAGGGTGGGGTGGGAACCGGGTAGATGGGGAGATATGGGGGGGGGGACAGGAACAATTGTAATAATCTGAACAATAAAGATTTATTAATTTTTTTTAAAAAAGAAGGTATTTCTCACAACTATATAATCACCATTTTAAAAGCGCCAGTGAGAAATTTTAGAAAGTATTTGATGAAAAAGTAATAACTATTAATTTTATCAAATCTCTACTCTGGACTAAATGTCTTTTCAATATTCTATATGACAAATTGCAAAGTGTGCATGAAGTACTTCCATTACGTATCTAAGTGGGATTATCACCTCAAAGAAAAACACCCTGTGCTTGTTGGAGCTAAAAACTCAATAATTTTTTTTTAAGTATGAAATTAGGATAGCCAAACTATGATTACTCATACGTGGGTATTTAGTAGACACTCTTTTATAAAATGCACAAAACTATCTTATCCTTTTAAGGAAAATAATTGACAGTATTTGTTACCGTTAATGAAGTTCAAACTTTGAAGTGAAAAAAAAGAAAGAAAGTTTACCAGTAATTGTCTTCTTTGAGTTTTCTAAGATCTTTCATGATCATATAAAAGTTTATAGTAAAAAAAAAAAAAACAGTTAATGTTTACCTGTCAGTCATCAACAAAAGTTCTCTAAATCAGGAAAATACTTAAAGATTATTTGTCAGTATCAGATTAAGTATCTAGACTAATAATTGTGTATAAAGCTAAGGTCCATAATAAAGATTTGCGTAAAAACAGTAATTATATACATCCCTGTGAATTAAGTCATTTTAATTAGGAGTATATACTTGTTAAGATAACCTTTATGTCGATAGTATATAATTTTTATATTTATAACTATTATATACTTAACAAGGTTGTTGTGTGCATCTGTGCATATGTATCAGACTACTGGGTGGCTCTATACTTCAGAATACAGATTGTTTATGAAATATGTTCTAATCATGATGAATTGATTGTATTGCACTCCTACCAACTCCAAATAATACACACTGTGAGTATAGCATTCTCAGAGCTATGAAAAGTAAGCATGCTCTTATTTCAATGTCAAAGTAGCCAATAATGTGCAATGATAAATAACAGGTGTCTGAGCCAAAAATCCTGAGCACATACTGATGGCTTCATTATAAACAAAAGCGATAGTAAACGCTGCGTAAATGATTAAGTATTTCTGACAAAAAACACTACCAGGCTAAATCATTAAACATTTATTTTACAAATTCAATAAATAACGCTGTTTTATAGTTCCATTTTTTAAGTAATATTAATGTTTTAGAATTGTGAAAACGTTTAAGTGGAAAAGAATCCATTTACACGAGGTGATTTCAAGCTTCCCATGTCTTTTTATACTGAAAACAATTTATTGTCCAATACAGTTTTGAGAGAGAGAAAAGTGTTGCTAATAATAAAGAGTGGAAGATAGCAGGCATAAGCTAGGACTAGTTCAGACAAACCCGAACTTATGGTTAACTTACTTACCATTAAAAATACCTATTACAAATCCAAATATTCTTTGGTCTACTAAGTTTTTTTACTCTGACATTTAATATGAAAGTCTGCACATACAGACGAAGGGAGAGAAAGACCGTCTTTAATATCTAGTCCGAGAAAATCAAGTTCTATCATGCCCCTGTGTGGCCAAACCAGCACAGCAAATTCACTCACACATTTGGCGACAAAGAAATAATTACATCTAGAAGAAAATACGTATTTCTTCACGGTACATAAAAGCTTACTAAAAATCAGTAAATGGGGAAACTTGGGAGGTACTGAATACATTTTTTAAGTTTTATCACAAAAGATAATCATCATCTTTTGAATAATGTTCAAAGCAATTGAATACTCAAGACAGTGAACCACATTAAAAATACACCTCTAGCATCCCAACATTTACGTTTCCTTCCAAAGACAATACTGCAAAACTTAGATTTCATACTGAATTTAATACCTGAGGACTTTTCTGCTGGCAATAAAAGCAGTTATCTTTGTATCCGGATTAATTTATTTCGGGGGAAATGAGTTTACAGGAAGAAAACTTGCTAAGAAGAGTTTAAATTAAAGTAGCATTTCATCAAAACCTGTCAAGTGGATTGCCATAGGACACAGACACTGTGTGTGCATTTTTTCTTGCTGGACTTTCAGTTGTTTCATTTTAACTGTAAAAGAACACAGGATATCTTGCCACCTCTTTTATGCCCTAAAATGGTACTCATGATCCACAATGATAAGAGAAATAAGTTAAAAACTTTCAGTTTGAGACATAAGGGTTGAACTATATGGTTTCCAACGAAAAGTTAGCCTAAAATATTCTGATTTTCACTCACAAGTAAATTTTAATTATTCAGTAGGTAGCAAAATGCTTTAACAATCTCTATTAATCTCCAGTTTGGTGATTTATGATACATAAAATATTATTGGTGTCTTTAAAATCTTTGCTCCTTTGCAAGTTGAACCTGGAAATGTTTTTGGAGCAATTATTTTGGGAGATTTTCATCAGAATCTTTTATTGCTAATATGTCATAGAAGTAAATCGCCCTATCATCTGACAACCTGATGAAGGTTGGGTGGCAGATTTAGGGGTAAGGTTGGGTACCTAGAAAAAGTCTCAAGAAAACTACTTGAAAGGGTCCTCTTTGGTTAATACGTTGTCTACATAATACCATTCTAGTAATTTCTCCTCAGAAGCAATTCAGAAGAAACTATAGCCTGATTGTCCATATCTCTGATGTTATTTTCTATCAGTCTAAAGATGGAATTAATGTCACAATACAAACACTGAATATTCCATTTCAACTAATCCCAGCCAACAAGAACTATTCATGTAGTAATAACCAAACTGTTCTTCCCAGAGGTGACACTTATATAATTGATGCTTCAGCTCTCAAAAGCATAATGTCCAGTTCATGAAGCTGAAAGTCTCATTACTTAGAAAACTTGTTAAGTTGGAAAATAACATCTTCTGATGACATACCAAGTTATTATTCTTCCATTTTTTTTCTTCAAGGATGATTTTTTTTTTTTTGAAGTCTAAATCTTACTTTCTGATTCTATGCTAACTTGAAATGTTGATGCTTAGGTATTTGGGTTTGGTGTGTGTGTGGGTGTGTTTCTCATCTAAGCAGAATAATAATAATTTTAAAAGACTATTGTGTCTGACCTGAACACAAAGTAACCAAAACATTAAAATATGTGGAGCGAGGCCTTATTAACTGGACGTTCTTATAAATTTATTTTTATTCTTCAAACTTCTAAAATAATAGCTATTTTTAAATTGGTCGTGACTTACATTGTAAGTAAATCAAGTACTTGATTAGGTATGAAGATCAACAGATCTACATGTGAAAGAAAAGTCAGATGTTTTTAGAAGACCAAGAATGAAGAACATAGGAAGTGGGGTTTTTCCCCCTAAAACAGAATAAATTCTTTATTGATTAATTGTTTTAGATAATTTAAGTTAAAAAAAAAGTTAAATAAGACTGGTCTTACAGAACCCTTAGAAACTCCACAATTTAATATTTAGTGACTGCAGCATAAAATTCCATATTGTTAATAATGAAAGCATTGCAATGATAAGCATGACAACTGTGCTAAAAGAAACTTGTGGCCAAAGCAAATGCGAAGTAATAGGGGTGCAAATAATTCCCTCAAAAAACAGATATTTTCATATTTTAAACCTAGTAACATTTACTTTAAAATTAATTCCATACTATGCACAATTCCTAAAATGAATATATGTCCAGCCCTAATACTTTTAAATACATAAATTCTTGGCATTAAAAACAAAGAGGAATCAAATACGGAAAATATTTATAAGGGATTAGTACATATCCTAAAACTCTAGTAGCTTTGGGTCAAGGAATTCTTAAGAAAGCCATACTTAAATCAATACAGATTATTTTATCATAAATCATACGCTTAAATATTATATTACTAAGAAAACCCCCTATCTTTCTATCTGAAACTATAGATAATCTACCAAAGCATTTCACATGCTGCTATATATTTTACATTAGTCTGAGAAGAAGATATTAAAAAAAAAACAGAATTAGTTAACTGAACAGGACTGGGGAAAGATGTGAAATTTTATTAAAAGGAGACATGCTGCTCCATATTCAATGGAAAGGTCATAGGTATACTTATCACCGGTAAATATTTCAAATGCCTGAAAATTTATAAAGCCTCCTTTACATTTGTAAAATCAAAACATATACTGCTAATAGGTATTTTTTCATCTCTAAAATAGGCTGTCTCACATTGCTCAAAGACCCTAAAAGGAAGAGATCTGCAAAACCACTCAATATTCTGTGCACTATTACTTTCCCCTCGATTTCCAGAAGGTTTAAATGCATTATCATTTCTTTCTCAGTCTCTCCCCACACGTATTTAGTTAAAATGGGGGCTTATTTCTATAGTAGGTATACAACATTAGAAATTCTCAAAAGACAAGCAACTTAAAGGAGGGGAAAACTGGATGATAAAACTGCATTTTAAAAGCATTCTTTAATAGGCTATCTCTTTAACCATAAGCTAGAGAAACCATCCAAAACATATGTTCAGAATTTATCAACCTTTAACACACACACACACACACACACACACACACACACACACACACACATCAGGTTGAAAAGCAATAGAATTTATAACAAAGCATCTTTCCAAACTAGCCAATCTAATACAAAGCATGATTAGCAGCTCCATAATAAAGCCTGTTTAGAAGTGATTATTGATCCCTGCATAGAGAAATAGCTCAGACCTACAAAACATCTTCCGCATGTTTCACAAAGAGCATGCATAACTGCTAATTCACATTGTCCAGCAAATCATGCGTGATTAGACAGCCCCATCCCCACACAGGCAATATAGTAACTGCCATGATCACAAAGGAGAAAGATGTCAGGCATTTTAAGTTAATCCTTTTATTTCTTAGAGAATGAAATCATGAAACAGCCTGCATGTTTCAGAGGTCAACCTAGTTAAATGCAAGATGCTTTCTGTGCTTTGAAGTAAGCTTGTTTTCCTCCCTGAAACCAATTAAGAACACTACGTAAAATTGTATATTTCAGATAAAAAGACAACACCCTTATGATGCTAACATTTCAATACAGAACCATTCTTACTGACATGTAAAACTAGCATCCTGAAAAATACCAACACTGAAAGAAAATACAGTTTAGCTTTACTTACCTTGTATTATTCAGCGTTTGTCCAAAAAGCTCATTTTGCAAAATATTTGGTGGGGATGAAAAAACCCCATGAAAATGAGATAAAACAGAATTGCAGACCTGGCGCAATGTCTCAAATTGCATTTTCTTTCTTTTTTTTTTTTTCCTCTCCTCTCTCTCTCTTTTCTTATTTTTCCTTGCCACCTGTCTTTAAAGTCATCTATTTGCACACACTGTCAAATAAAAACATGCCAATCAAGTTCCATATTTCTCCTGAGCTCTGTAAAAACTGTGCTTAAGCGAGCAGAGCTTGGTAGTTAATTGTACAGTCATTATTCTCCTAATTCAGTCGGAGGAGATCCGGGACCCGAGCAGCTTTCGGCTTTCTCCTGACTGTAGCAAGAATTCTAAATAGCAGTGAGCTTTTTGGGCTTTCCCGGCTGAAGTGTGAAGCTGGGCTGCTTTCATGTACTCTACTCATATTTCTCTAAGCCTATTAAAATCACGCAATGAATAGATGCTGTCGTCAGGAGTTTCAGCACATCTGGCTGCCAGCAATAAAGTCGAAGTAATAAAAATGGGGACAAGGTATCGTCTCGATGCTAGCACCAGGTAAAAGGGAGGAAATTATGCATCCTCCAATCCTTCTCTCCTTCCCTGCAAAAGCAATAACTCCGGCAACAGAGTCTATGGGTCTCTTCCGTGTTCAAGCTGCTGCATAGGGCCGGAGCATTCTGAATAGAGGTGGTATCTCTTTTGATATCATGAAGCAATAAAAAAGATGATCGGCCATAGAGCTGGGACTGCCTGCGTTGACAATGCCATAGTTCTTCTAAAGAAACATGTGGAGATCATCTTTATTTCTTATTTGATTTTAAAATGTCTCCATGTATGTATTTATTCTAAGAAAAGTCAATAATGTTCCTTTTTAAAAGCTATACACAGTGACTACATGATTATTCGTGTAATTTTAGGGAGGTGGGAAGGAACCCTATCAATTGAAAATCACTTAAGCAGCACACATGAATATCAACATTCCCACAATTCAAAAACACAAGTAACGCCAGTGAGACTTTATCGCCATTATTCATTCATTTCAGTAATGATGGCCACAGCTCTCTTCAGAAAAGGGTGTTTGCTGGAGGCCCCCATAGTCTAAGAAGACCCCAGATCACCCTCCCTTCTCAACGAGTAGTTCTGGTTTCGATAAAATCTTGGGTTATTCTATATCCAGGCGCATCCATCTTTCTACTAAAAAAAAAAAATGTTGTAGAAGTGTGTAATCCAAATTTTAAAACTCAACACACTTATCCAGAGGAATGTTTCTTGATCTTTAATTGCTCCTGAACCATTACAGTGATTTGACGGATGAGTCCCGTTTAACCCCTTCTCTTCTACCTCAACTTTTAGCCCTAACTCCCCTCTTTCCTTCCGTACACATACCACTATCAATAAATAGGCATGTAAACATACTAAAGAGTTTTTTTTTAATTGGTGAATTCTTTTTTGACATGAGTAAACATCAAAATAAGCATATAATAATACACATTTCTAAATGACACAAAAATAAATATTCTATAACATAAAATTTTAAACTAAAGTAAGATGTCCAGTTATGGGTTTGTCCTCAATTAAAAGTGTTTTTGCTTATTTTTTAAGCAATAACTTTTATAAGAAGTGCACACTAATCTTTGTGAAATATATATACACACATAAAGTATTTTTTTTGTTTACAAAGTTACTTCTAAACCTATTTTTTAATATCCAGAAAACATGAGTGGGTAGTAATGTTGCTATAATTTTTTTTTTGTTTTTAATTTTTATTGAATTTATTGGTTAATAAAACTATATAGGTTTTACGTGTACAATTCTACATCATCTGTATATGTATTGAGTATTCACCACCCAAAGTCTTCTTCCATCACCACTCATCTCCCTTGTACCCTCCCCCACCTACTCCTCCCCCTCCTTCCTCTGTTAATCACCATACTGCTGTCTGTGTCTACAAGTTTTTTTGTGGTTTCTTTTTGCTTCATCTCTTCACCTTTTCACCCAGCCCCCAACCTCCCTCTCCTCTGACAGCTGCTGGTTTGTTTGCTGTATCCATGAGTCTCTTTCTATTTTGTTTGTTTATGTTGTTCATTAGATTTCACATATAAATAAAATCCTATTGAAGCTTAGGGGACTGAAGATCACACAGCTTGTCAAAGATTTGAATGAAGGCCTGTGGACTCCATTTCAAATGCTCCTTCCCTGTCTTTCTCTCTTCTATATACATACACACATGGGCACACACATACACCCATAAATACACGCATCTATCTGTGAACAGACCAGTCTCTGCAGATGAACTGAAAAACCACTTGCCAATGATCAATCAAGAATATTTGGATTAGAGCAAACATTTCAAAATTTCTCACATTTCTGAAAGATCCATTGCTATAAATTGAAACATATACATTTTTAAAGTTCCTAATTTCAAAGCTCATACTATCTGTGATAAAACATAAATATATGTGTGTCTCTCCTCCCTCCTCTCTCCCGCCCCGGGGGGATAGGTTCAATTTCTATAAATAATCAAAAGCGCTTTTGAAGCAAGTCTATTAAATAAGAGGTTGATTACACAGCAAAACATTCTTAGTTTTTAAATTTCTTTTGTGTTTTAAAATGGGATCTGAAGGCAAGGTCAGGACTGGTTTCAGGAATGGTCTACGCAAGGGGACATCACTGGGAGGAGCAAACACGGTAGCTCCTGCCTCTCTCTAGGTCTCACTGAACAACAGGCACAATGAATGGGTCAGCTTCCTCTTCACACCCTCAACACCCCCCTATTTCTTCTCCTCTTCATCCTAAGGGCTCACGCGCCACTCTCATGAGAAAACTGAAATTTCACAGTTTTAAAGATGTCTGGCTTTCTTCTGAATTTCTAAGAGGAACAAATCTTTTCTATTACAATGTTTCAAACATGTAAACATCTAAACATAGCTGATCAATGAATGAAACCATATGGTTATATAATGTGTATGATCTACATATAACAAAACCCATAAAACGCTAAAGAAATCTTTCGTCTTATTAAAATATAGAGCTGTAGTGTTGCCTACATAATTGAAATAACTGCACTACTCTTCCATTGCATTATTCTTTTTTTTTAATACATCTTATTGATTTTTTTACAGAGAGGAAGGGAGAGAGATAGAAAGTCAGAAACATCGATGAGAGAGAGACACCGATCAGCCACCTCCTGCACGCCCCACAGTGGAGATGTGCCCACAAGCAAGGTACATGCCCCCGACCGGAATCGAACCTGGGACCCTTCAGTCCGCAAGCCAACGCTCTATCCACTGAGCCAAACCGGTCTCGGCCCATTGCATTATTCTTGTTCCACTATCTGTAGCATCTGATTCATTAAAATCTTGGGTTTAGCTCTTGCCAGTTTGGCTCAGTGGATAGAGCGTCAGTCTGTGGACTGGAAGGTCCCAGGTTCGATTCCGGTCAAGGGCACATGCCCAGGTTGCCGGCTCGATTCCCAGTAGGGGGTGTTCAACAGGCAGCCGATCAATGATGTGGGCCGCACAGTATGTCCAGTACAGAAGGAAGACTAGCCCAGACCCACCACTATAAATCTAAAGATTTCAAACAAAAATCAGAAAAGTTTAGTTCAAAATACCTACAGCCGTTTTCAACACGTTTTTTCCACAATGTTTATTTAGAATGTTTACTGTTGACATTACTGCAGGAATCCCCTTCTTCTCCTCCCCCTTTGCCCTCCCCCACTCACCTCTGCCTCTCGCTCCCTTGGCTCTCATCACACTATTGTCTGTGTCCAAGGGGTGAGCACATATGTTCTCTAGCTAATCCCTTCACCTGTACCCAGGCACCTCACCCCCTCCCCTGGGACACTCTGTTCCATGTGTCCATGCTTCTGGTTTCATTTTGTTGGTCAGTTTGTCTTGCTCATTAGATTGCACATATTAGTGAGATCGCAAAGTATTTGCTTTAAAAGCGTGTTGATGCTCGGTTGTTTTCTGATGTACAAAAAGTTCTGTAGTATTTCCTGGGGCTGGAACTCCGTATCCAGGTTTGACCCTTGCTACGGAACAGATACCTTCCAGTTTCCAGCTTCATGTTCAGAAAGGAACAGAGAAAGCTCCACCATTGTGATTATCTGACTCCTCTTTCTGGACCAGAAACGTGAGGGCTAATGCTACAGGAGTTTGGGTATGAGCTGCATTATTGAGAGGTATTATAGATTTGCTTCAACAGCCCAGTATCAAAGCAACTCTTTTTTTTTTTAATTTATCTTTATTGTACAAAGTATTACAGATATCCTCTAATCCCCCTTCCCCTCTCCCCGCCTCCCCACTCCCTCCCCAGGCCTTCAACATACTATTGTCTGTGTCCAAGAGTTATGCATATATGCATGTAAGTTCTTTGGTTAATATTCTCCTGCTACCCTTCCCTCTGAGATTCATCCGCTTATTCTGTGCTCCCATGTCTCTGTATCTCTTCTGTTCATCAGATTATTTTGTTCATTAGATTCCACATATAAGTGAGATCATGTGACACTTGTCTTTCTCTGACTGGTTTATTTCGCTTAGCATAATGCTCTCCAGGTCCCTCCATGCTGCTCAAAGCAGTTCCTATACCTACAAGCGGGCAGCAGCAGACATATCTTTCCCATTGGATGTAAGAGTTAGGTTACTGAGTGCCAAGTCTAGATTTAAACTCAAGAACAAAAATGTCCAGAGTGACCATCTGACAAATATCCATGGTTTAGGGGAAAGACAACCAAAATCTCTGAAAACACTATTTGTTAAGTCTCTCCGGTCTCATGACTGCAAGTTCTGGGCATATGCTCCCTTGATAACTATCAAGAGAGTCACTGAAAGCAACACTACAATCTCAGGGAGCTGTATGAATATGAATAAGATCCAACTCCATCTCTAATAGCTACATTCACCAAGAGCCACGCTGTAAGGGATATTTATAGCCTTGGGACGCCAAGCCCTCACACCTAAGCTTGCTAAATGTCTACACGAGGCACCTCCACTACCTAATAACTTCCAAGTGTCCCTGGTTTCTTCAGGGAAGAAATACTGACTGCGCATCGTTATCTTAAGAAAATTGGAAATAATAATCATTGGCACCACTGTAAACGTGTTTAGCAAAATATGGGAACAATAAAATACTATCCAATCATACTGGCCACCAAGAGTTCCCATCTGCAATTTTTCTTTCAAGCAATTTCCTTCTAGTCGTTACCCATGAAAAGTGGAAAAAGGAAGACACTAAAATCATAGCAAAATATTATCGCACTGTATGCGGATGCAGGGAAATCAATGGGAAAGCTAACACAGGAGTCAAAGGAAGACATTGGTTGGCTTGGATTCAAGTGAACACAAGAAGATGGAGATAAAGGAGCACTAAAGAAGTAGATGTTGAATCAACAAGACATAACGATTGATTTGCCACAGGGGTGGGAGGTGGTGTTATGGAGGTCAAGAAAGAAGTCAAAAATGACTCTCGGATTTCTCTCTTAAGTAACCAAGCATATAGTCTGAAAAGCTGCTGAGACAGAGAATGCTAAAGGAGGAGCGCACTGAGGGAGCAGGAAGGGGAAGATGATGAGTTGTAGAATTTAAGTAGCATGCACGACAGCTACAAAGACAGATGAGTATGCAACTGAGTGTGTCACTCCGGAGCTCAGAAGAAAGTTCTCAGCTGAAGATATAAATTCAAGAAGCATCAGCATATTAGTAATAATTTCAACCAAGAGAGTAGATAAAATCACACAGAAAAGGAAGTTCAAAATGGAGAAGAGAGGAAGACAGGGGAGGAGGGACAGGGGGGCCGGTGCATTATAAGACAAAGCACCAGGAAACTATTTCCACATAAAGCCATCAGGGAAAGAAGACATAAGTGGAGGAGAGAAAAGAGGAGCAGCCACAGAAGTAGGAGCGAAATCAGGAGAGTATGGTAGCCCAGAAGCCAAAAAACAGGCAGTGTGTAAGAAAAATGGCCAATTCCGTGTTACATACTCTGTCATCTGGAATTTGCTTATGACCTTGTGCTTCAAAACAATTCTGAAAGTTCACAGGCTCTTTTAGCCTGAAGTCACTCATTCTATAGGACCCACGAATAAGGCCTGGGAGCAGATATCTTCTACCTTTCCTTCATCAACCTTCTCCTCTTTTTAGACTTGGTTCAGCCAAAGCAGGAGACCTTATGCAAATGAAGTCATACAAATTTACATGTATCCTGATTCAGTCGTATCAACTTAAAATATGTAGTTAGATATGCCTGCCCCTTAAAAATGGACACAGAGCACTGGCTGGTGTCGTTCAGTGGTTAGAACATGATGATTTATCTAGAACAGTGGTTCTCAACCTTCCTAAGGCCGCGACCCTTGCATACAGTTCCTTATGTGGTGGTGACCCCCAACCATGAAATGTTGCTACTGTTATGCATCGTGATGTAAATATCTGCATTTTCCGATGGTCTTAGGCAACCCCAATGAAAGGGTCATTCGACCCCAAAGGGTTCGCGACCCACAGGTTGAGAACCACTGATCTAGAAGATATTTCTTTCTTTCATGTCTGACCACACATATCCTATCTAACAGAAGTAATGTCTATTAACCCCACCTTCTAAATGAAGCATATATCCATCAACATTTCCATCTCGTTCCTACAATTCTAGCTCTAACTACCAACAACTCTCTCCTAGATTACTTCAATGGACTCCTAACGTCTCTCAGGTTCAATTTTTACCCCCACAAACCATTCTCTACCCAACAGAATCCTTCCTATATAGTAAAAGGGTAATATGCAAGTTGACCCTAACAGGCCGAATGAGTGGGAACAACCAGTAGCTATGATGCTCACTGACCACTAGGGGTCCGCCCCCTGGGGGTCAGTGCCCTCCCACAGGGGGAGCACTGCTCAGCCAGAAGCCCAGAAGCTGGGCTCATAGCTGACGAGCACATGTGGTAGCAGGAGCTTCTCCTGCCTCCATGGCAACGCTAAGACAGTCAGCGGGACATCCCCCGAGGGATCCATGTTAAACAATGGTACCCTAGCACGTTTAGAATAGAATAAGTAGCTCCTTTGTTTTGCAAAAAGGAAATAAGATGCATTTTTTTGGTCCAGGTGGTTGGTGATGGAGTTAGAATGAGCACGCACATCTCCTTCCTCTCAGGCCAGTACTCCTTACATAATACTACCACGTCTCTGACATTCAGCAACTCCTTAAGGATGCTCTCATTTAAAATGCAAACTACCTTTACAGTTTATAAGTGTCCCAGAATGTAAAAAGGGAAGGAAGTATGCTGTGAAAATACAAATGAGAAGGTCAATGTAGACTTTGGAAATAAACATAATTTCCAAATCCCATATATGTTGATAGAATAAACACCGGATCAAAATATACTCAGGGGAAATACTAAAATGAGAAAGATCAAACTTTTATAATCCACCCCACTCCTCTGACTCTGATTCCTATTAAGCAAAGCCAACCAGAAAAAAAAAAAAAAAAACAGGTTCACTACTTTCCAGACAAGGATTTTAATCATGCCTCAAAACTTTTAATCATGTCAAATAATTTAGTTAAATGAATTTCAGATATATATCTCAGAAGTTATTTTACATCACAACAATTTTGAGTCCATACATTCCATAGCTTTACTGTCTTAGTTGTATGAAAAATACCAACTTTTTCTCAGAGATATAACTAAAATTCATCAATCTTGCTCTATCAACACAAGTCAGTTCTCATGCACAGAAAAAGGAGACTACGAGGAACATTGAAGAGATTGGATAAATAGAAATTTCAAGAAGATTTTGAAAATACTGTCGAGGAAAAATAAATTGAAAACTAGTATGTAAGAAACAGACAAAACAAAAACAAAAAAACCCTGCTCGGGTGGAATTATAATAAAAAAAAAACAAACGAAAAGAAAAAAGTGGCAGGGGATTGCATCAGTGGAGAGGAGGAGAGTAGCCTTAAGTTTAATTTTCCAGTGCAAGCACTGTGTAATTAGGTGAGCACAGTGAGAACTGTTCCACCAATAACCTTCAAACCAACCTGAAAAGATCTTTCCAGACAAAATGCTCCAAATCACCCCTTACAACTTCCCACCGTGGCTGATAAAACATGTGGGTACATGTCACAGAAATAAAAGCACTTCATTAGAGGTAGCAATAATGTTTACTCTCTACACCAGTGGTCGGCAAACTCATTAGTCAACAGAGCGGCAAACCGCGGCTCTACACCATTTATTTTTGCTGCTTTTTTTTTTTTTTTAATTAGAGAAGCCTTGGATTACTAAAGAAATCCGCATGGCTCTATATTAATGTTCCTAACAAAAATCATTATATACTGAGCTATCTTGAGATATCTGAAACTAAGTTGTTCTTCAGGATTTCTAATGCTAAAAGAGATGACACAAAATTAAAATAAAAAACAAGAGAAAGGCCCACTACTACCATTACTAAGTGATGCATACATATAGACACACATAAAAATGAGTATATATCACGAAAAATAAAATGAGACAATTTCTATAAATGTCTTACAAATTTAAAAAATCCATTTAAAAAACTCCTCTTGAGCTTTCAATCAGATATCTCAATGGCTACAGCATCTTTATAGGCAAATGCTACCGTCAAAAGATGCCAGGATCATTTCAAGAAAAACCTTGTCCCCATACACTACCTGCTCAACATTTTGCCACCTATTTCTCCTAGAAACCAAAGTTGGTAAAGATCGTTTGCTCACCATGACAAGCAGAGGAAATAAACCCCATGGACAAATTCAAGGGCATACCCAGAAATCATGTGGGAAAAAAAAAAAAAAGCAAAGAAGCTAAGAGTTCTGTATAGATTCATCTGTCCTATAAGAATCCTGCCCATATACAACCAAATGCTCTACTGGTGATGGAATGAGACCACTAAAAATTCCTAATCTGGCAATTCTAAAAAAATGCAAGGTCAAACCTATATTCATAACAACACTAAAATGCTACTTGCCTTTTGAACTCTCGTTCTCTTCTGGGTATACAGCGGGGTTTTCCAGAAGTTACCTCATGCATGCTATCCCAAGACACGGAATACAGGAGATAAAAGAATCCAGCTGCCTTCCACTAGATCATACATTAAAGGGATTTGCAAAAGGAAATAAAATAACGCCAATTTTCTCACTACGTTTTCCTTTCCTTTTAAAAATATGTTCTATTAGTTTCCTCTTCCTGCAAAACAAGTCACCACAATCTTGATGGCTTAAAAAAAAGTAATACAAATACCACTTTTTATCTTACTTAAAGCTTCTGTAGTCCAAGCAGGGTTTAAAAGATATAATCAAGGTGTTGGCCAGGCCACATTTATTTTTCCAAACTCAAGTGATTGTTGGCAGAATTCAGCTCCTTCTGGCTCTAAGACTGAGGTCCCGATTACCTGCTGGCTGTCAGCCAGGAATGTTCTCAGCTCCTAGAAACTCCCCCCAGTTTCCTGCAATATGGTTCGCTCAGAGACCTTCCCAACATGGTAGCTTACTTCTTCAAAGCCAGCAGAAGCCTCTCCTGCTTCCAAGACATAGACTCCCACAATGTAATATGCAATCACAGAAGTGACTGTCCCTTCGTCTCCTAGCTAGAAGCAAGTTGTAGGTTCCATACATACTTGAGGTAAGAGTCAAACGCATTGCAGATCAACACAGAATTCTATCCACTCGATATTAGTTAAAATGCACTGTGTTTATTGTTGTTTTGAAATTAAGATATGTTTCAATTCTTTTCTGTTTTTATTTCTAATGTAGTAAATATCCATAAACATTATCCATGAAAACAAATCTCTATGTGGTCCTCAATCATTTTTAAGATTGCAAGCCAGCCGAAACCGGTTTGGCTCAGTGGATAGAGCATCAGCCTGGGGACTGAAGGGTCCCAGGTTCTATTCTGGTTAAGGGCATGTACCGTGGTTGCAGGCACATCCCTAGTAGGGGGCGTGCAAGAGGCAGCGGATCGATGTCTCTCTCTCATCGATGTTTCTAACTCTCCCTCTCCCTTCCTCTCTGGAAAAAATCAATAAAATGTATTTTTTTAAAAAAACAAACAAACAAACAAAAAGATTGCAAACTGGTCCCAAGAACGAAAGTTTGAGATCCACTGCTCGGATCTCAGCTACCTTTTGTATTTGCTTCCTCTTATATTTGACACGTTATACAAGGTAAGTAATTTACTTTTTGCAAGTAGTGTTCTCATTTTAAAACACGTGAGTAGTTGTCATGGCTCCCTGTATAGAGTGAAACATAAAACTGAATTATTCAAGTTAGTCAGCTTTCCATAACATGTAGCTTGAAATTTCGAACTATAATCATTGCTATTTGTAAATGTTTAACTATCCCCCCACCCAATCCTATACTTTCTCGACTTCGGGGAACTGCAGGAGCTATGTTTAAGGAGATAAAAATAGGAGGGTGCTATGCAGAGCTAGGTCAGGGAGAGCTTATCTATAGTAACACGCAGAAAGGCAGAGAATATAAGCACAGATGCTACCGCGCAAATGAGTATAAAGGACTTCTAAGGCTCCACCATGACGAACCATTAATTCATGCTATTATGGATTGATAAATTGAGATGCCTAAATCCTTGAACAATTAAAGTTATCAAATAAGAAAATGTAACTTTATCTGCATTTGATTCCGACTCCCTATGTTTTTTTTAATGCTAATGAGATAAGCTAAACCTTGCATGAGCCTTAAAAAGACTATTCTTGCTCGTTAAGCTTCAGTATCCAACATGACAAATCTAGTGTCTGGTCTCTTTGAGCTTCCAAAGGACACTTCCCAATTGCTTCATCCCAGACCTGTCCTACCTCATCAGCTATAAAAAATGAAAATATGCAGTGAACAAAATGCAAGTAGGCATTTGCCTCAAATCAGTTTCATTTGTTACCACTTTATTCACTTGACTAAAAAAATCTAAATCCCGTTTTTACACTCGCCAACCCTCACCCTTGTCCACCTCAGCATGACAGTCCGATTTGGTAGCCTTGCCCATGACATCCTGGACCAATATAAGAACTGCTACACCTGGTATATATCGGAGAGCCAAACGGTAAGTCAGTCTGTAACATTAATATTGCCATAAAAGTCAGCCCAGAAGCAATATACTCCCTGACTACAGATTCACACATACACTTCTGCTACCAATAAATCTGTAAGATCAGTGAGAAAGGATTATATGAACATATATGCTAATAACCTGTTATAATTAATTAAATTTTATACTTTTCACGTATGAATGACTGGAGTTATCCAAGATGCACATTAGTGTTGGAATAAATTAGGGAGTCTCAAAAATAGTAATTTCAGTGTTAACCAATGATTTTATCAGCAAAGGCTTAAAAAAGAATGCAGATGGCTAGCAAAACCACCACCAGTGGCTAACAAGTTACCCCGTCTTACTGTGTTTCTAGCTTCACTTTCCTTCTAATGTTACCATTAATTATAATTATTAATACCAAAGCACAACTATTTATAGTTTTATAAGGGAATATATAACACTCAAAAAAAGCTTGTTAAAAAAATAATTTATAGACGCTTTCAAGAAATAGTAGTCAATAGAGTCTCAGTCAGTCAAATATCACTTTTAGGAGAATGGATATTGGGTTATAATATCTGAAATATGACTGAAAAGCAACTAATGCAGGTCTTCAAAAACCTCCTTTCATTCAGTTCCTTTCACTCAACACTGTTTCAATAGAGCATTGAGGAGATGGTGTAGGAACCTAACTCTTTTTTATATCAACTAGTCCATGGCAAAACTGGTTTCATTATGTTTCGTTTCCTTTAAAGTTGCAGAACCTACTGACAACATTAAGAAAGGACTTACTGTACTTCAAATGATCAATACGTATATTAAAGTCATACTCTGAAAGAATTAACTCCCTTAGATTTTGAATAAGAGAAATAAACCTAGAGGACAGCAGACTAAAAGGTGAAACTTCTATAAGGCAAAGGAAAATAACTATGATCAAATGGCTCTACATAAAAAGTAAAAATCCAGACAGAGACATAGAGAAATGGTCACTGAAATTATTTCAAAGATACAGGCAGATGATATAAAGGTGAGTTGAAATTGAAAGAAAATATAGTTCTAAGATCATGTATGGACCGTGCAAAAGGTTAAACTGGAAAGAAGTATTCTAACAAACTATCTCATTCTGTCTCTAGTGTGTTAAACAGAAGATAGAGCCCAGCTGGTGTGGCTCCGTGGTTGAGCATTGACCTATGAACCAGGAGATCAGGGTCTAATTCCTGGTCAGGGTACACGCCTGGGTTGCAGGCTCAGTCCCCAGTAGGGAGTGTGAAGGAGGCAGCCAATTAATGATTCTCTCTCATCATTATTGATGTTTCTATCTCTTCCCCTCCCTTCCTCTCTGAAATAACTAAAAATATGTTATATTAAAAAAAAATACCTCTCCCAATCTACCTTACTTGGTTCCATATATTTTCAAGTTATATTTTGCTATGTTCGTTTTCACCAATTTCAATTAGTTATGTTTATATAACTACATCATTAATTCTGACTTATCAGGTTAAAAATTCTTATGACACAGAACATCTTCTATTGTCTTTGTACTTCTCTATATAAACTACTATTATAAAGTATACACTCAATAAACATTATAGACTAAGTAACCGGAAGTAATATTTTCTGCAATATAATTCCATAGAGAACTTTCCATAAGTCTAAGAATTACTATGCAGTAGTTTCCGTAGATATCACATAGAAATCCTCCAAAAGCATCAAATGTGTGCTCGTAATAATTATGCTGGGGGTGGTGAAGACACAATTCAATAGGCAGGTATTATAGAATTGTACACCTGAAACCTGTATAATTTTATTAGCCAATGTCACCCCAATAAATTCAATAAAAAAATAAAAAATTTAAATAAATATTTAAAAATAAACTAAGTAATTATGCTGGGACAATAGGTATAAGCCAGGATTTGGCCCTGACCAACTGCAATATAGGTCAGTCTACCTGATTGTAGAAAATAGAAAACAGCAAAGTATTAAATCAAATTCTTTAAAGTCCGACTAAAGTATGATGGGTCAAAGCAAACAGGCATAAAAGAATTTCTTTTGAAAAATGTTAAAGCATTTAAAATGCCCATCATCACTGGGAAAGTCTAAAAAACGGCATAACTCTAGAAATAAATCTTATATGTAACAACCAATAATTTAGTTCTCTTAATCTATGAGGCAGAGAAAAATGCAGTACTGGATTCTATAAATAAATTCAATTATTGTAAACACGGCAATAGGTAAAAGAGAAGGGAAAGACCCGATTATCTAATTGTCAGTTCAGTGATTCAATTTATTTCCACTCATATTCAATGAGCACTCACGGACAGGACAGCAGTGTGTGGATTGCCGGGAAGAAGGGCGTGGGGAAGGAAGGTGGGGCGGGTATAGGGAAGATAAACGGTGATGGGAAGAGATTGGACGTGGGATGTGAATACACAATACGATGTACAGGTGATGTGCTGTGTATTTGCACACCTGAAACTTTTAAGACTTTGTTAACCAGTGTCACCCCAATAAATTCAATAAAAAGGAAAAAAATGTTCAATGAAAACTTACTATTTCTAGAACCTAAACTAGGCGTGTACGAAAACAAAGATGTAAAGGACAGTATGCCCTCCAGTTGTTCAAAATTGAGTAAGAGGGAAAGAAACATTGACAACAAGTATACTAAAAGGGCAGACGGTGGTAAATGCTGAAATATACCAATATAAACAAGGGAATTATATTCATAAAGGTATCCTTTATAAGCAAAAAAATATAATTCTTGCTGGAAAACAAGAAGGCTTCATGTAAGTAGGGATACTTGAGTTGGACTGTGAAGGAAGAGTAAAATTTAGGACCAGTGGCATGCCTCAGTGGTTGAGCATCAGCTTAGGAATCTAGAGGTCACAGTTCGATTCCCAGTGAGGACACGCGCCTGAGTTGCGGGCCCAATCCCAATTAGGGGCCATGCAGGCGGCAGCCGATAGGGGAAGGCCTCAAAAGTGAGCAAATAAACAACTTCAGCATATCTATAATGAAAATCATAATTCTGGAAACAACATGGAATATGAAGAAAAGCAAATAAGCTGGGAAGCAGGACGCCGGAAAGAAAGCTAGACATGGTTAATGCATAAACAGGGCACGGACAATATCCGCATTGGAAAGGAAGGGTGGAAGACAAAAGATATAATAGAGATGGAACGGACCAAAACCTTAAGTAAATGCTCACTGAACATGAAAACCAAGAGTAAGAGGATTAGAAAATAAATACCTAAGTATCTTAATTTAGGAAGCAGAACAACTGATGTTGCAATCAGCAAGGCTAGGGAATGACAAAGAAGCTGCTACTTGGGAATAAGTAGGTACTTCAACTCAGAATATTTTGATTTTGAAGTATTTGTGGGGGGAAGGTAAAACTGTACACCTCCAGATAGAAATACAAGTCTGGTACATGGAGCTCTTGGAATTAGAGATAAACAATGGAGAACACATGTCGTATTTCAAGAGGAAAAGCAATGTTACACAAGAAGTCCGGTTTTTCACAGTCTCAGTTCCAACGTAATTCACTTACTGGTCTATAACCGCCTCTGCAATTATATAATGACAGAACTGAAGTTCTGCTTTTAGGGTGCAACTTCGCCACCTGGTGGCAAAAATAAGGAATACAGGTTTCGATACAGGAATCATTTCAAAAGTTGACAGGACCCC
>PVJN01014942.1:0-45465 GCA_004026805.1 Lasiurus borealis | reverse complement strand
TATTTCAGGCAAATGGAAATGAAAAAAAAAGCTGGGGTTGCAATACTTATATCTGACAAATTAGATGTCAAAGTGAAGGACATAGTAAGAGATGAAGAAGGCCACTTCATAATACCAAAGGGAACAATCCAACAAGAAGAAATAACTCTGGTAAACATATATGCACGCAATATAGGAGCACCTAAATACATAAAAAAAACTCTTGGAGGATATTAAGGGAGAGATTAACAGCAATACAATCATAGTAGGAGACTTTAATACCCCACTGTCACCATTGGAAAAATCCTCTAAACAAAACATCAGCAAAGAAACATCAATCCTAAAAGACTCACTAGACCAGATGGAATTAATTGACATATTCAAAACATTTCACACCAAAGCCACAGAATATACATTCTTTTCCAGTGCACATGGGTCATTTTCAAAGATAGATCATATGTTGAGTCATAAGAATAGTCTCTTCAAATTCAAGGAGATAGAAATCATATAAAGCATTTTCTCAGACCACAGTGGCGTAAAACTGGAAATCAACTATAATAAAAACAACAGAAAGAAATCAAACACATGGAGACTAAACAGCATGCTATTAAACAATGACTGGGAAACCAGAGAGATCAAGGAAGAAATAAAAAACATCATGGCAACAAATGACAATGACAACACAACAATACAAAAGTTATGGGACACAGTGAAGGCAGTCTTGAGAGGGAAGTTCATACCCCTACAAACCTACTGCAAAAAAAACAAGAAACAATGGTAATAAATTACCTAAATCTACAACTCAAAGAGCTAGAACAAGAGCAACAAGAAAAGCCCAGTGTACTCAGAAGGAGGCAATAGTGAAGATCAGAGAGGAGATAAACAACTTGGAGACTAAAAAAACAATTCAAAAGATCAACAAAACAAAGAGCTGGTTTTTTGAAAGGATAAACAAGATTGATGGACCTCTAGCGAGGCTCACCAAGAAGCAAAGAGAAAAGACCCAAATAAACAAAATCAGAAATGAAAGAGGAGAAATAACAACAGACCCTGTTGATATACAAAGGATTGTTAAAAAATACTATAAACAACTCTATTCTAACAAATTGGACAATCTGCAAGAAATGGACATTTTCCTAGAAAAATACAACCTTCCAAAACTCAATGAGGAGGAAGCCAGACATCTCAATAGTCTAATAACTATGGTAGAAATTGTAGCAGTCATCAAAAAGCTTCCAGCAAATAAATGACCGGGACCAGATGGCTACACAGGAGAGTTTTACCAAACATTCAAGGAAGAATTAAAACCCATCCTCCTCAGCTATTCAAAAACATTCAAGAAGAAGGAACACTTCCAAACACCTTCTATGAAGCCAGCATCACTCTAATACCAAAACCTGATAAAGACAACACAATGAAAGAGAATTGTAGGCCAATATCTCTCATGAACATAGATGCCAAAATCCTCTACAAAATTCTAGCAAATTGGATCCAGCAGTACATCAGAAACATCATACACCATGACCAAGCAGGATTCATACCAGGAATGCAGGGATGGTACAACATCCGTAAATCAATAAATGTGATACATCACATAAACAAATTGAGAGATAAAAATCACATAGTCATATCAATTGATGCAGAAAAAGCATTTGACAAAATCCAACACCCTTTCTTGATAAAAACTTTCAGCAAAGTGGGAATAGAAGGATCATACCTCAACATCATAAAAGTCATATATGATAAACCCACAGCTAACATAATGGTCAATCGGCAAAAACTATAATCATTTCCCCTAAGAGCAGGAACAAGGCAGGGATGCTCACTCTCACCTCTTCTGTTCGACATAGTACTGTTAGTATTAGCCATTGCAATTAGACAAGTAGAAGAAATAAAAGGCATCCAAATTAAAAAAGAGGAAGTAAAGCTGTCCTTATTTGCAGATGACATGATACTGTACATAAAAAAACTTGAATGATTGCATCCCAAAAATAATTGACATAATAAATTAATTTGGCAATGTAGCAGGATACAAAGTTAATGCCAAGAAATCTGTGGCATTCCTGTACACTAATAGTGAAATTACAGAAAGAGAGACTCAAAAAGCAATCCCATTTACCATCGCACCAAAAAAATTAAGATACCTAGGAATAAACCTAACTAAAGAGGTAAAAGACCTATATGCAGAAAACTACAGGACACTGAAAAAAGAGATAGAGGAAGATGTTAACAGATGGAAGAGCATACCATGCTCATGGATTGGGAGAATCAACATCATTAAAATGTCCATACTATCCAAAGCAATCTACAGATTCAATGCACTACCCATTAAAATAACAACGACATATTTCACAGACCTAGAAAGAATTCTTTATAGATTCATCCGGAACAAAAAAAGACCATGAATAGTTACAGCAATTGTGACAAAGAAGAATAAAGTTGGTGGGATCTCAATACCAAATTTCAAGCTATACTACAAAGCAACTATTCTCAAAAGAGCCCGGTACTGGCACAAGAACAGACATATAGACCAATGGAATAGAAGAGAGAACCCAGATATCCAACCAAACCACTATGCTCAATTAATATTTGACAAAGGAGCCATGAACATTCAATGGAGCCAAGATAGCCTCTTCAATAAATGGTGTTGGGAAAATTGGACAGATTCATGCAAAAAAAATGAAACTGGACCACCAGCTTACACCAAATACAAAAATAAACTCAAAATGGATACAGGACTTAAACATTAGAAGGGAAACCATAAAAATACTAGAGGAATCCACAGGCAGCACAATCTCAGATATATGCCAAAAGAACTTCATCACGGATACTGCTCCAAAGGCAATGGAAGCTAAAGAAAAAATAAACAAATGGGACTACATCAAAATAAAAAGCTTTTGTACTGCAAAAGAAATCATCAACAAAACAACAAGAAAGATCACTGTATGGGAGAACATATTTGCAAATGTTATCACTGATAAAGGTTTAATCTCCAAAACCTACAGCCAACTTATACAACTTAATAAAAGGAAGATAAACGATCCAATAAAACAATGGGCAACCGATCTAAATAGAACCTTTTCTAAAGATGACAGAAGGAAGACCAAGAGACACATGAAAACATGTTCAAAGTCACTAATTATCTGAGAGATGCAAATCAAAACGACAAAGCGATACCATCCTACACCTGTCAGAATGGCAATCATCACCAAATCAACAAATGATAATTGTTGGCGTGCATGTGGAGAAAAAGGAACCCTTGTTCACTGTTGGTGGGAATGCAGACTAGTGCAGCCACTGTGGAGAACATTATGGAGTTTCCTCAAAAAACTAAAAATATCTCCCATTTGACTCTGTAATACCACTCTCAGGAATTTATCCTAAGAAATCACAAACACCAATCAGAAAGGATTTATGCACCCCTATTTTCATAGCAGCACAGTTTATAATAGCTACAATTTGGAAACAGCCTAGGTGCCTGTCAGCAGATGAGTGTATCAGAAAACTGTGGTACATCTACACAATGGAATTCTATGCTGCCATTAAAAAGAAGGAATTCTTACCATTTGCAGCAACCTGGTTGGAACTGGAGAACCTTGTGCTTAGTGAAATAAGCCAGTCAATGAAGGAGAAGCATCACTTGATCTCACTCATTTGTTGATAATAAAGAACGTTATAATCTGATGAACAAAAGGATAGATACAGAGACAGTAAAGCTTCAAACAGACTGTGAAATTCAGCAGGAAGATTAAAGTTAGGTGAGGTAGATAAGAGATCAATCAAAGGACTTGTATGCATGCATATAAGCATAACCAATGAACATAGACACTGGGTGGTTGGGTTATACCTGGGAGGGAGGGGGGCAATGGGGAGATATTTATAACAATTTAATAAAAAGAAGAAGTCCTTACCTAAGACCTGAATCTTTGTTTTTTTCTTTTTTTTTTATTATTGTACTACATGTGTACATATCTTCCCATTGCCCCATCCCGCACACTCCCATACATGCCCACATCCCCCAGTGTCTTGTGTCCATAGGTTATGCTTATATGCATGCATACAATTCCTTTGGTTGATCTCTTTTCTACCCCACTTCTCCCTGATCTTCCCGCTGTAATTTGACAGTCTGTTTGATGCTTTACTGCCTCTGTATCTAACTTTTTGTTCATCACTTTATAATGTTCTTTATTATCCATAAATGATTAAGATTATGTGGTATTTTTCTTTCTTTGACTGGCTTATTTCACTTAGCAATATGCCCTCCAATTCCATCCTGGTTGCTGCAAATGGTAAGAATTCCTTTTTTTAAATTATTTTTAAAATATATTTTATTGACTTTTTACAGAAAGGAAGAGAGAGGGATAGACAGTTAGAAACATCGATGAGAGAGAGACATTGATCAGCTGCATCCTGCACACCCCCTACTGGGGATGTGCCCACAACCAAGGTACTTGCCCTTGACCGGAATCAAACCTGGGACCTCTTAGTCTGCAGGCTGACTCTCTATCCACTGAACCAAACCGGTTTCAGTGAATCCTTCTTTTTTAATGGCAGTATAATATTCCATTGTGTAGATGTACCATAGTTTTCTGATCCACTCATCTGCTGATGGGCATCTAGGCTATTTCCAAATCTTAGCTATTGTAAATTGTGCTGCTATGGACATAGGGGTGCTTACATCCTTTCTGATTGGTGTTTCTAGTTTCTTAGGATATATTGCTAATGGTGGGATTACTGGGTCAAATAGGAGTTCCATTTTTAGTTTTTTGAGGAAATTCCATACTGTTTTCCACAGTGGCTGTACCAGTCTGCATTCCCACCAGCAGTGCATGAGGTTTCCTTTTTCTCTGCATCCTCTCCAACACTTCTCGTTTGTTGATTTATTGATGATAGCCATTCTGACAGGTGTGAGAGAGTATTGCATTGTCATTTTGATTTGCATCTCTCAGATAATTAGTGACTTTGAGCATGTTGTCATGTGTCTCTTGGCCTTCTTTCTGCCTTCTTTAGAAATGATTCTATTTAGGTCCATTGCCCATATTTTTATTGGATCATCTATCTTCTTTTTATTAGGTTGTATAAGTTGCCTGTAGATGTTGGAGATTAAACCTTCATCAGTGCTAACATTTGCAAGTTTGTTCTCCCATACTGTGGGCTTTCTTGTTGTTTTGTTGATGTTTTTTTTTTTTGCTGTGCAAAAGCTTTTTATTTTGATGTAATCCCATTTGTTTATTTTTTCTTTAGCTTCAATTGCCTTTGGAGCAGTATCAGTGGTATGTTCTTCCATCTGTTTACATTTTCCTCTATCTCTTTTTTCAGTGTCTTGTAGTTTTCCACATAGAGGTCTTTACCTCTTAGTTAAGTTTATTCCTAGTAGGTATCTTATTTATTTATTTATTTATTTGTTTGTTTGTTTGTTTGTTTATTTATTTATTTTTGTTGCCATGGTAAATGGGATTCCTTTTTTAGTTTCTCTGTCTGTAAGTTCACTATTAGAAATGCTATAGATTTCTTGGCATTAATTTTGTATTTTGCTACATTGCCAAATTCACTTATTAAGACTATTAGTTTTTTCATCTAGTTTTTAGGGTTTTCATGTATAATATCATGTCATCTGCAAATAAGGACAGCTTTACTTCTTCTTTTCCAATTTGGATGCTTTTTATTTCTTCTTGTTGTCTAATTGTAATGGCTAATACTTCCAGTACTATGTCAAACAGGAGTGGTGACAGTGCCCTTCCCTGTCTTGTTCCTGTTCTTAGGAGAAATGGTTTTAGTTTTTGCCCATTGAGTATGATGTTAGATGTGGGTTCATCATATATGGCTTTTAGTATGTTGAGGTATGATCCTTATATCCCACTTTTTGAGAGTTTTTATCAAAAAAGGGTTTGGATTTTGCTTTTCCTGCATCAATTGATATGACTATGTGATTTATTTCTCTCAGTTTTTTATGTGATATATCACTTTTATAAATTTGCGGATATTATTTCACCTTGTATTCTTGGGATAAATCCTACTTGGTCATGGTGTATGATTTTTCTGATGTACTGCTGGATCCGATTTGCTAGAATTTTGTTGAGGATTTTGGCATCTATGTTGATGACAGATATTGGCCTGTAATTCTCTTTCATTGTGTTGTCTTTATCTGGTTTTGGTATTAGGTTGATTCAGACTTCATAGAAGGATCTTGGAAGTGTTCCATCTTGAATTTTTTGAAATAGTCTGAGGAGGAAAAGTTTTAATTCTCCCTTGAATGTTTTGTAACACTCTGCTGTGAAGCTGTCTGGCCCTGGGCTTTTGTTTGCTGGAAGTTTTTTGATAACTGCTTCAATTTCTTCTATTGTTATTGGCCTATTGAGATGTTTAGATTGTTCCTGATTGAGTTTTGGAAGGTTATAATTTTCTAGGAATATGTCCATTTCCTCCAGGTTGTCCAGTTTGTTGGAATAGAGTTGTTCATAGTATTTTTTTAATAATCCTTTGTATTTCAGTGGGGTCTGTTGTTATTTCACCTCTTTCATTTCTGGTTTTGTTTATTTATTTTGTTTATTTACCTCTCTCTGTGCTTCATAGTGAGCTTGGTTATAGGTTCATCAATCTTGTTTATCCTTTCAAAGAACCAGCTTTTGGTTTTGTTAAACTTCTGTATTATTTCTTTGGTCTCTATGTCATTTATCTCTACTCTGATCTTCATTATCTCCTTCCTTCTGCTTACACTGGGCTTTTCTTGTTGCTCTCTTTCTAATTATTTGTGTTGTAGGGTTATGTAATTTATTGCCATTATTTCTTGTTTTTTGAAGTAGGCTTGTAGAACTATGCTCGTTCAACAAGACTCCTTAAGCTGTGTCCTATAGGTTTTGGATTGTTGTGTTTTTATTGTCATTTGTTGCCATGATGTTTTTTTATTTCTTCCTTGATATCTTTGGTAATGCAATAATTATTTAATAGCTTGCTGTTTATTCTCCATGTGTTTGATTTCTTTGGATTGTTTTTATTATAGTTGATTTCCAGTTTTATGCCACTGTGATCTGAGAAGATACTTGATATGATTTTTATCTTCTTGAATTTGAAGAGATTTTTGCCTATGACCCAACATATGGTCTATCTTTGAAAATGACTTATGTGCACTTGAGAAGAATGTATACTCTGTGGCTTTGGGTTGAAATATTCTAACGATGTCAATTAATTCAATCTGGTCTAGTGAGTCATTGAGGATTGGTATTTCTTTTCTGATTTTTTTGTTTGAGGATTTGCCCATGGTGATAGTGAGATTTTAACATCCCCTACTTATGATTGTATTGCTGTCAATTTCTCCCTTAATATCCCCCACTAGTTTTTTTTTTTAAATATATATTTGGGTGCTACTGTATTGGGTGCATATAAATTTACCAAAGTTATTTCTTCTTGTTGTATTGCTCCCTTTAGTATTATGAAGCAGCCTTTCTTATCTCTTTTTAAATCCTTCACTTTGAGATCTAATTTGTCAGATATAGGTATTGCTACCGCAGCTTTTTTTTTTCCTTTCCTTTTGCCTTAAAAACCTTTTTCCATCACTTCAACCTCAGTCTGTGTGCATCTTTTTTTCAGAGTTGGGTTTCTTGTAGATAGCAGATATATGGGTCATGTTTTCTTATCCAATCCATTACCCTATGTCTTTTGATAGAAGCATTTAATCCATTTATATAAAGTTATTATTGATAGGTACTTATTTGTCACCATTTTTATTTTTTAACCCTGTGTTCCTTCTTTGCTTCCTATTTCTTTCTTTCTTTCTTCCTTTCTTTCTCTTCTTTTTTTTTTTTTTTTTTTTTTTTTTTTTTTTTTTTTTTTTTTTTTTTTTTTTTTTTTTTTTTTTTTTTTTTTTTTTTTTTTTTTTTTTTTTTTTTTTTTTTTTTTTTTTTTTTTTTTTTTTTTTTTTTTTTTTTTTTTTTTTTTTTTTTTTTTTTTTTTTTTTTTTTTTTTTTGTTTAGAGCATACCCTTTAGCATTTCTTGTATTGCTGGTTTGGTGGTCATAAATTACCTTAGTCCTTTTTTGTCTGTGAAGCTCATGATTTCACCTTCAATTTTGATTGATAGCCTTATTGAGTACTGTATTCTTGGATTCAGACTCTTCCTTTGCATGACTTTGTATATTTCATTCCCTTCCCTTCTTATCTGATAAGTTTCTGTTGAGAAATCCGTCTCTAGTCTTATGGGGGTTCCTTTGTAGGTAACTTTCTGTCTCTCTCTGGCTGCTTTTAAGATTCTTACTTTGTCATTGGTATTTGCCAATTTAATTATAATGTGCCTTGATGTCTGTTTTTTGGAGTTCATTTTGCTTGGGACTCTGTGAGCTTCTTATGTTTGTGTGGGTTTTTTTCTTATCAATATTAAGGAAGTTTTCCGTCATTATTTCTTTAAACAAGTTTTCTATTCCTTGCTCAGTCTCCTCCCCTTCTGGAACCCCTATTATGCTGATGTTGGTTTGTTTTGTGGTGTCCCAAAGTTCCCTTAGGCTCTCTTTCTGCTTTTTAATTTTTTTTTTTCAAGAAGCTGCTCTACTGGCATATTTTTTCCTACCTTGTCTTCTAGCTCACTGTTGTGGTCCTCTGCTTCTTCTATTCTACTCTTGATGCTTTCTTTTGAGTTCTTTGCAGCAGCGATGTCATTTTTTCATTTCTTCTTCATTTCCTCTTGATTCTTACTCATATTGTTGAATTTGTCTTCCATTCTTTTCATCCACTTTATGACCATTTCTCTGAATTCTTTCTCTGGCTGGTTGCTTGCCTCCATTTCATTTACTTCCTTTTCTGGGGATACCTGCTTTTCTTTTATATACAGGCTGTATCTTTGTCTCCCCATGGTTTCTCTTCTCTGGGGGTCTGGTTATGTAGTTCTCTCTCTCTTTATTTCAGGTGAAATGTGACCTTTTCATGAGGACTGTAGAGTGCTCCTGGACCCCTGTGTTTGCACCAATTGGGAACAAGTGTTCTGGGATTCACAGCTGTTTGGTGGATGCCATAGTTGTAGATTTTCAGGCTTCTGATAACATCCACTTTTCCTTTCAAGATGGCATGGTCTACACATCTGAGTTGGTAGCTCCAGGAGGGAACCCAGCAGCAGTGGGGGCTGCTCATTCAGGAGAGCCCTGTTCAGTCATCCCCCAACTTCTGGATTATAGCTATCCCTTAACTTGCCAATAAACACTCCCCGGAAAACCCTTACCTGTTCTTTCTGTCTCTTGGGGGACAGGGCTCGGGACATGTCCACCTATTCTGCCACCATTTTTTAAAAGATATATTTTATTGATTTTTTACAGAGAGGAAGGGAGAGGAATAGAATGTCAGAAACATCGATGAGAGAGAGACATCGATCAGCTGCCTCCTGCACACCCCCTTCTGGGGATGTGCCCCCAACCAGGATACATGCCCTTGACCGGAATCGAACCTGGGACCTTTCAGTCCACAGGCCGACGCTCTATCCACTGAGCCAAACCGGTTTTGTCCCACCATTTTTTTAATATATGTTTTCTTTTAAGTTTTCAATAAGCATTTTAGAGCTTAAGATAAAAATAATCTCACTGTAGGGAAAAGAATAGAGATTCTGAATCTCCTACTCTCTATTGGTTCTACATGGAGAAGCCAACTACCGCTTGAGGTCAGCAATGCGGCTGCAACTGCTCAGCCTTCGTCCCTTCACAAAATAGCCCTGAATCTTTTTTGAGTAAAAGTTTTGACATACAGAGTTTATTCCCCTAATTAACCACGGTCTTTTGTTCTCACCTTTTCAGTTCCTCTTCTACTCTTGTCCCTCTCTGCCTAAAATCATCTACCATCCTTCTAAACTTAGTGCAAGTAATTCAAAAGCAAAGAAGGAAAGTGAGTTTTAATTTAGATAGTTATTGTGTTAAGTATATATATTTGTTTTTTACCTTTAATTATGTGAGAACCTAAGAGGAAGTCATGTACTTTAACTTTTGCATTTTACCATTTCAGTGTATTAGAATTTTCTGAGTATTGCAAGTAGTGTGCTTATAAAATGGATTATTTATGTTGACCAACTGATTTCTTTGTGTTCAGTAGTTAAATCTTCTACCAATCTTTTCATGTTAATTTCAAGGAAAGTCTAGATTGCAGAATATAAAAAAAGGGAGGAAAGAAGGAGATAACTTAAAAAATAATAGCCATATTATACAAGTTCCTCTGTCATGGATGCTTTCTTATCCTTGGGGAGACAGTCAAGCTTCTATTTATGACCTCCTTACTATCACTGCCTTTTGGTCATATTTTTATTATATACTTACAACATTGTTTTATAAAAATCTGTTTTCACATCTATTTCCTGGTCTTGAGTGAGCTTCTTAATTCAAGCACTATGTTTTATTAATTATTATGCCTTCAGCACATATCATATATTTGCATATCATAGAGACTTAATAAGTACTCCCCTGAGTTCAAAAATGTTAGTACAGAAACTGTGGTACTGTAGTGCAAAGGGGCATTGGAGGATAGAAACTAAGCACATTTTTGTTGAATGAGCAACTTAGTAGGTCATTCTTAGCTGTACTGGCAACAAGGAAACCAAGATGCCTTTGGACAGAAATTTTTTTCCTTTCCTACATGTCAGGAGATTTACTAAAAGAAAGAAAGAAATGTTTGCATAGTCACTCTAACTAGGCAGAACAGGTCTCTGCCCTAGTAGAGCTTGTAGTCTATAGGAATTCAGGGATTCATCATATCCCCAATATATAGATACACATTAGAAATGGAAATGTGTGCTTTGAGGAAAAGCACCCGGTACTATGGGAACATTAATAAGGATAACTCACCTAACATGGACGTGTTCCAGTGTCAGCAAAGACTCCCATGAAGAAAGATATTTGTTCCGAGATCTGAAGGCAAAGATGGGGGTTGAGATCTCTAGAGAAAAGGAGTAGAATGTGGAAAGGAGAACAATATTTCAAAGAACAAAAAGGGAAGTTTATATGGGATGGTGAGTGAATAGTGGGAATGTGCTGGTTATGCAGATACTGGAATGCCCCTTTCCATTTTGAAACCACTGGGGAAATCTAACCAAGGAAAACACAGCAACCAACAGGGACTTTAAGATATCCAAACAGGTTAGCATTCAAGAAACAACAACAATGAAAAGGAAAAAGTCACAAAACAAAAATAAGTGCTTTGATAAAAGAAGAGAAAAATTTCAAGGAAGGCTGATAGAGTGATCAATAGCAGTAAATCCTCTGTGAAATAAACTAAAGTGAGACTTGAGTACTATTATATTTAAAGATAGGGTCAGCACTAGTCATCTGGTCAAAAACCATTCCAGTGGACTAGATGGGGTGGAGGCCAGATGGAGCTGAAGAAATGGAAGCAGTTGTTCAGCAGAGAAGAGAGATGGAGTGTTAGCTGGAGGTAGAAGCAATAGCAGGAAATTTTATTTTTAGATTCATGTAAAGTATTTAGCAGTTTAGGTGCCATTCAATACATATGACATGATCACTACCTCCCAAAAGACTGTATAGCAGTGTAATTGGATAATGTAAGAATATTTGTAATGTTGTCTTGGTATCTGTTACATGTCAAGTAAGAGTGTAAACAATAAGGAATAGAATTATTTGAAAAAAGCATTAGGGAAGGGATGCAGCCAACAGAGTATGTCAGTGAGAGATGGGAAACCTGTAATATCACTGCTTTTGATTAGAAAGGAATCACTGATGTTTTCCATGAGTCCAAAAGTGATATGATAGGAAGGTAAAGAAGCTGATGATGGTCAGGTTGAATACTGCAAATTCAAAAAAATGCACAAGAGAAATATCAGTTTTGGAAATATAAAATAGTGACCATTGATAATGTCTTTAGAATTTCAGAGACCTTAGAAATCCTCAAAGAAAGGTAAGCCTATGATATGACAAAAAAATAGATGTTGTTCAAAATGTTGTTCAAAAATAGATGTTGATCCTATGTAATGAAAGGATAATATGCAAATTGACTCTAACAGCAGAACAACCACTCTACCAGTCACTATGAAGTGCACTGACACCTTTTGATCCCTTTCCCTGGCTAGCAGACTCTTATTGCCAATGTCAAATGGGGAACTGGAGTTGGTGGCTGTGGAGGGGGAGCAAATGAGCAGAACTGCTAACCTCTTGGTCCCACCCACTGGTCTGTAGGCTCCAATCAGGTGATGCTGAGCAGGGAACTGGGGGTGGGAAGTGGGGAATGCAGGTGGTGCCAGGCCAAGGCCTCCACTTTGCTAGTTGCCCCCACACAGAGGACAACCTGTGGTAGGGGCAGGGCTGGTAAGCAGGCGGGAATGGCGAACCTCTCGGTCCCTTCCCCCAGATGTCAGGCTCTGATCTCCCAATGGTGAACGGGGAACCAGGAATGGGTTGTGGCAGGGGGTGGGGCCACTGGGGGGAGCCAGGGAATATGGCTCTGATCACGGGCTAGGCCTAGGGACCTTGCCTGCACACAAATGAATTTTGTGCACCAGGCCTCTAGTATATCTATGAAAGAATACATAACAGAATGGTGAGTTCTGCTTACTGTATGGGGAGGGTTCGTATAACAGAGCTAGAGATTTGTAGAGTTCATGTAGCATTTTATCCATGTTTTAGTTTTCCTTTAAAAATGGTAAGAATCTGAAAAAGTTTTGAGTCACAATTGAGAGCAACATTTACTTTTTAAAAATGTCCCCATGATAGTTTTTTATTATTGTTGGATATTATCCTTTGGGCTAATTTTTCTCAATGGTTTTGGGAATCTTTTATATGAAACTAGAAGCCCAGTGCATGATTGGCCCTCTAGGATTGTGGTGGGACGCCCTTGCTGGCCTGGGATCCAGATCCTTCCCACTGATGTTTGTGTCAGTTATCAGCAGCTGGCAGTTACTTGGCAGCTGCTTTTATATAATTTCTTTCTTTCAGAGCAACTAGGGAGGGGAAGTGGCCGAAGTGCCTGAGGCTGACTTCCAGGAGACTGGCAGGACTTCTGAGGGCTTGAGTGGCTGCTGCTGGGCTAGTGGGTCACTGGGCCAGATCTGTCAGCTGAGCTGTACTCCCACTATTGGATCACACTGATCACCAGAGGACAGCTTCTACATTGAGCATCTTCTCCCTTGTAGTCAGTGTGTGTCACAACAACTGGTCATTCTGGTCATTCTGGTTGTTCAGTCGTAATGGTCACTTAGGCTTCTGTAAATATATGTAAGCATCTTAAATTTATATGGAGAATTTATATGATTTTCATAAATCTCTTTATATAAAACCCTGATGTACAAATAGACCGAAGGGCAGAACAATCAAACAACTGGTTGCTTTAGTATGCGCTGACTACCAGGAGGTGCTTGCAGAACATGACAGCATCAGCAGCAGGCAGAAGAGCCTGGAATATGGTGAGCAGGATGGTGGAGCAGATGAGTGGTGGCACCAGACCAAGGCGGGGCTCCGATCACTGTCATTGGGGCAAGCCTCTGTTGGTTACTTAAAATTCTTTGCTCCTGCATGTCATGGTCCCACTGGGTGCTCACACCTGCTGCTGGCACTGGTTCTGCTTAAACCCACAGCTGGCACCAGAGTTGCTGCTCACACCCACTGCCAGTCCCAATTGCTCAGTGCCATCACCAAGTGCAAACAGTGGCTGCCAGTCCTGATTGCCCCTGAGGGCTTTTCCACCTTCCCCTGCTCCTGAGGGGTGATCAGAGCAGCAGCCACTGCTTGCACCCACTGCTAGTGCTGGCCCCAATGGCTCCGAGCTGTCAGCTGGTGTGAGTAGGGCTAGCACCATTAGCATGTGGGAGTGTTGGCAGTAGAAAAAGGGCTTCAGGCAGACAGAAGATTGGGGGTTACAGAAGCTACTGGGTGGGGATGTTGAGGATGGGCCAAGACTTGCATCTGTGCCCACCACAGCCTTGCGGTCCACAGTTCTTTTCAAGGTCCACTAATTTGTGCACTGGGACCCTAGTACTATACAATTAATAGCCATTAAACATTATTTAGTTAATCAGCATATAACTACTGAGAATTATTAATTATGTATACAAAATCCATGCACCTTAACTCACAACTGCTGAAACCAATTGCATTCAAGACTTTGAAATAGACTTGGTTTGTATTCTGCTTCCTTACCTTTCTGGGAGTCTTACTAAATACACCCACTTTTTGTCTTCCTTAAGTTCTTTCTTAAGTTCTAAGACTAGGAATATCTGCTCTTGAGTCAATATTTATTTGCCAAAGCTAGTTCATTTCACAAAGCCATGACCAGCTCCTGACAAAGGCTAAGAAAATTCTTTCAGATTTACTCACTTGAAATACCATCTTGTCTTTTTTTCTGTGCCCTTAGGCTCCTTGCTTCCTGCTTTGTTGAAATCCATAAGTTATGAACTAACTTGTCCCTCTCTGGCTTTATCTCTCTACCTGAAGCATCCAAATGCCTGAACTCCCTTCTGGGTTAAGCAGGGGAAAAAGACTTAGCTTCATTCACAGGTAGCCACTGTCTTGTTTCTTCCCCAAACTCTGAGATTTCCCAAACTCTTCTTTGTAAGTCAACTGCTTTCCCTATCATTAACTCCTTTCCCTATAGCAACGTTCACAATGCATGACTTGGAATTTCTCTGTTTATAGTTTTCTGTGGCGTTCATTATGTTTATTCGATGGGAAAAGTTTCAATAACATCATAGTGGGCTAATCCTCTTTAATTCATGCTCCCACTACCTGCTTTCTCTACCTATACTTCTAATTATTAGTCACCTATATGGAATGAAGATATTAAAAATATATTTGGGGCTGGCCCACTTGTATGTTTGTTTTTTTTCTGAAAAATAATCATTACCTGGAAGAAAAATTAAGGTCTGAGGACAGTGAGAAATTTATAGTATTTATAGCATCAGCATTCTTTGGAGCTGGAAAGATCTAGGAGATAATTTAATCCAAACTTCTAATTTTTCAAGATAGGCTTGGGGAAGAAAGGTGATTACTCAGGAACTTTTTATTAGTTAATGTTATATCTATTGACATATTTTTAAAATTTTACTTCTCTTGCACTCCTTGCCTCTTTTTTATTGCTTTAGCATATGTCTGATATTTTGCTCCCTGTGGATTCCTCTAAGATTTCTTATGTTTAAGCCTTTTATCCATTTTGAGTTTATTTTTGTATATGGTATAAGTTGGTGGTCTAGTTTCATTTTTTTTGCATGTATCTGAGCAGATTTCCCAGCACCACTTATTGAAAAGATTGTCTTGACTTCATTGTATGCTCTTGCCTCCTTTGTCAAATATTAATTGAGCATCATGGTTTGGGTTAATATCTGGGTTCTCTGTTCTGTTACATTGATCTATATGACTGTTCTTGTGCCAGTACCAGGTTGTTTTGAGAACCATGGCTTGGTAATATAGCTTGATATCTGGTATTGTGATTCCTCCAACTTTGTTCTTTTTTCTCATGACTACTGTGGTTACTCGGGATCTTTTCTTATTCCAAATGAATTTTTGGAGAGTTTGCTCTAGGTCTGTGAAATATGCTGTTGGTATTTTAATGAGGGAATATATTGAATCTGTAGATTGCTTTAGGTACTATGGACATATTAATGATATTGATTCTACCTTTTGACTTCTTAGAGAAGATTCTTTTCTCCCCACGATATTTGTGTGTGTGTGTGTGTATCATGCACTTGTATACCTCCCCTGCTTTCTTCTATGACAACATGGTCATACTTATGTAGGTATAACTACATAGAACCTAGTTGTGTGTGTGTGTGTGTGTGTGTGTGTGTGTGTGTGTGTGTGTGTGTGTACCTAAATGATTATCAATCTTGTCAGACTCAATAGAACCATCTGAGATGCTTTTTAAAAAAGACAGTGGCATGGGCCCCTATCAGATGCCCTGAAACAGAAACTCATAGGCTTGTGCCCAGGAACCTAAGATTTGAATTGGGAGATGCTGCTCTGAATACTTCTCTTGCTCTCCTTGCCTCTTTTTTTTTTCACATCAGGCACCACATTTTCTAAGATGTTCCTGTTTCCATAATTTCAAATGCAATTACTAATGTGAAATGGACCCTGCGTAGGTTTACTATACTATGTGTCATGGCAGAAACTAGAAACTCAGAGGAGAGAGGTGTGCATGTAGCAGCCTGGAGCCCTGAGCACAAGGCCTTGTATCTTTAAGCAGAAGTAAGCAATTCTAATGAATGGCTTTCTTTGTGTGTGGAAGCAGTAACTGGCTTGTGAGAAGTACCTACAGCCATGGGCCTATCTGAGGAAGCTGCCACATAAGTCAGGCCTGCAGAGAATCATGGAGTGGAATTTTTGATGTACTCAGGGATGATTCAGGGCACATCTGAGACCTCTACATGCCAGGCTGACCAAATAACTGACTCTCCATGGTGTAGATTTTAGCTCTGTATGTATAGTGAGGAGTCATCCTGACTTAGGCAATTGCATAATTGCTACCACTAATAAAACAGGTGAAGATGACACAATTCTTCTGGAAAAAGTCATGGTGAGCCATGGATTGTGATGTCAAGTGGTTCAAGGTGACCGGCTTCCAGTGAATAAAAATATTCACTAAGATGTTAGTTCTAATTTGTTAGCTCTAACAAATTAGCTGATGTATCCATGGGCAGGTTATTCATTGAACAGACATATAGATGGAGGGCCTAAATCCCTTCCTGTACTGAGGGATTGGACATGCCCCCTCTGTGATGAAGGATGGGGTCAGTTCTATATGAAAACAGTGAGATTAGTCTTTGAGGCTTTATACACATCTGTGTTCAGTTCAAGTCCTCTTCATTCTTGTCCCTCTGGAGGTGAAATAGTTGCTTATTTTTCTCTACAAATGACTAGAATGGGGAAGAATGCATCTTTTTATTATTATATGGCTCTGATTGTGTCTAAAGCCTTGCAATATTACAGGACAACCAAAGGCCAAGAAATAATAAAAGAAATGTTGTGTCCCTCAAATTTTTCTTGCATCACTTTCCCTCAGAGTTGGGAGAATATATCAGCTACCTCACACCTGTGAATCACTTAGAAACCAGGAATCACAGAGTCAAAGAAGATCTCATGTAAAACAAAAGATCTCATGAAGTTTAATGAGCAGATGTAGCCAAACCAATAATATTCTTTCATGTAGACAAAGGAATGTGACATATATGATCTATAAGTGTTTTTATTTGTTTTACCTAGGATCCTGCAGGCATTCTTGTTGGAGAGTCAGTCCTGGGGGACTAAGTAAGTGGCTGCTTCCTTGAAGGAGCATAGTGATGGAACTGTAGCAATTAGTAACTGACATGACCATTTGCCAATGCTCCCTGTCAGTTTCTCTATTACCTAGGCACAGATAGAAGGAATAAATATAGGTTTTCTTAGTTACATAGAACTGCAACACTTGATGGCTGGGTCACAGAAAGAGAGGGTCCAGTTATTGTAACAAATAAAAGAAAGTGAAGAAGGAGTTTTCTCATTAAAAGACACAGTATGATTAATCCACACAGAGATTAGAGTTGGAGGCAATATAGCTCTCAGGACCATGGCATTTGGGGCAGAGGTGGGATTTGAGGAGTGGATCTTCACACTTTGCCGTTGAAGCCACTTAGCCAACACTTTTGCTGTTTTCTATCTGTATAGTACTTTATTTTCTCCTCCCACCACCCTTAGCTTAATACAATTGCTCTACATTGTATCTTCAGTTTAATCATAATTTCTATTTCCTCACAATTTTGGTTTGCTCTTAACTTCAACTGGCTCAGGGGTACTCATGGGCTTATTCAATGCACTTCAGCCCCCATGGCAAACAACTTGAATCTCTGTGCATTTACAAATTCAAAGAGTTGTAAGTGAGGATCTGATTGGTTCAGTGGTTCCCTTTTGAAGCTCATTTTTTCATAATAGGTCATGTGATAAGCATGAATAGGGAGCATTTGAAATAGGTACATATTTCCAATCTAATCAGATGAGGACAGAGGTAATAGGACATTTCAGTAGGAATATGATAGGACAGTGTCTCTTAAAAAAGCCATGAATGGGATCTAATCATGCTTTATTGCAATTAGCCAAGAGTTAAGCATTCCCAGTTCAAGGGAAAAGCAATAGTTCTAATCTCAGGCAAATGTTATAAATATGGATATTGTCACTTAGGCCTTTAAAATATGGAGAACAAGTTGAAATGACCCTGAAAAACTATACACAGGATAAAATATAATGTTGCTAGAATGAATGCCAAATAGTAAATTTAGGAATAAAGCAAATTTTACACAGATACAAAAATGGTGAGGAAGGGAGAAGGGAAGCTTAAAAATCCAAGCAAGCATGAAATACAAAAATCTGAAGGTCATGGTGCAACATAACACTGCTAAATAGGTACAAGCAAATTATGTAAAATAATGCTTAGTTAGAATATAGTATGTGGAAGCCAATAGAATGTCTTGTAAGCTTCTTAGCATTGGCTAAATTCTTATTGCATTTAAGAGAGAGAGAGATTGAGAGAGAGAGAGAGAGAGAGAGAGAGAAAGAGAGAGAGAGAGAGAGAGAGAGAGAGAGAAGCATCGGTGTGAGAGACAGTCATCCATTGGTTGCTTCCTGAACAAAGGAATCAAACATATGACTCTTTGGTTCATGGGGCAATGTTCTAGAAACTGACCTATACTGGCCAGGCAGTTTCCATATTTTTAATAAAAAAGAGGAAAATAAAAGTAAAAAGAATTGGAGAAGATTGGTGTTTACAAGGTGGAAGAAAAACATAAGAGGTATATCCTATCTAATAAAGAGGGACTATGCTAACTGATCCTCATGCCATCACAAAGATGGTAGCACTACAGCTAATAAGGAGGGAATATGCTAATTAACTGCCCAGTCCTCAAAGATGGCAGCACCCACAGTCACAAGATGGCAGCATCCAGTCCCCTCAGCCCCTCTGGGGTGTCAGGCATGCAGCTTCCCAGTGTATTTTTTTTTTCCTGCTATGTCATTCTTCATTTCTGATGGGTTGTTTTCATAGTTTCTAAATTTTTTCTTTTTTTTCATATTCTTAAACTTAAAATCATTTCTCTGAATTCTATATCTTATAAATTAATTTGCTCTTCTTCTGAAGAATTCTTTTGTTCTTTCATTTGGGACTTGTTTCTTTGTATCCTGATTTTGGCTGCTGGTTAGGTTTGTTTCTAAGTATTAAAAAGATCTGCTAAAACTCCTAGTCTTGGTAGGGTGGCCTTATGTAGTAGGTGACTCATGGGACTTAGTAGCGCAATCTCCCTGATCAGCAGACCTGGGTGCTTTATTAATGTCCCTTGTGAACACTATGTAGGCTCTCCTGTTGCAATTGAGTCTTGCTATTGGCCTGTTTGTGCCTGGGCTTTCCCTTCAGGCTGGCTGATGCTGAGGCTCAACCCCACAGAGAGTATGTAGGCTGCTGTGCAGGTGCTTATAGTACAAAATGGTATTCACTTCAGCAGGATTTGGAGCCTGCCAATATCTCTCTATTAATATACTGCTTGTGAAGCTTATTTATCCTGATCTGTTATGTCTAAAACTGACCAGTGGGGTTATTGGTTTTGGGCCTTTTCAGAAATTTTTGGGTGTAGGCCAATGTCAGATGCTGTTTGTAATTTGACCAGAGTACCCTATTTGAAGCTATCAGTTCTCCACAGCTTGTTACTTCCTCTGCTAGGGCTGGATGTGTGTGGACCACACTGGGGACCAAGGTCTGCTTTTAGTAGATTTGGGCCCAGAAGCATGTCAGGCAAAGATTCAAAGCACCTAGAGATTTGCCTCTGCCTACAGGCTCACTGATAGTCTTAGTCACTTAATGAGCATCAGGCTGTAGAGCTCAGCAGTACTGCAACTGCACAAGGTGGGGCCTAGAGGGTTTCCAATGGGTGGGGCAATTGTTTCTCTCCAACCTAAAGCTGGCTGGATGGTAAAAGTCTACCTGAGAAAGATGGGGGAATGACTCAGCACAGGGATCCAGGTGGCTGTCCCCTCAAGTTCTCTCCCCAGATTCACTAACTCAGGATCTCTGCACATAGCTCTAGTCCACTCTACAATCCCTCTGCTGGAGCCCAAGGTGATGGCTGCACACAAAATTTTATGCATTGGCCCTTTAAGAGAGTGACTGCATTTCCAGTCATCTCTTCCTGGTGGACACAAACCCCGCTGCTTTCACAGCCAGATGTTATTGGGCACCTTTTCCAGTTCTGGCACAGAGGAGCCTGGCTTGGGGTTTAGTCTCCAGAATTCTCAGGGAAACTGACCACAGCTAAGATTTTCCCCCAGAACTCCTGCTACCTGTGAGTGCCTGGCCAGTCTTCTCACACCTCTGCACTTCCTACTAGTCTTGATGTGGTCTCCTTTTTACATCCTTGGTTATAAGAGTTCTGTCCTGTTAGTCTTTAGTTGGTTAGTCAGGATAATATTTATTATATTTTAGTTGTAATTCCAGTTTGATCCTGGGAGAATGTCAGGGTAGCTTCCAGTTAATCTGTCAACATTTAGGATCTACACTTGTTTGATATCAATTTCTATCTTCCCTCCCTAAAGGAATGGAGGTTGGGATGAAATCATGTGGCTCAAACCTTTAATTCTTTAGTTACAAGACTGATCCTTCTAGCATAACCAGCCTCCATTATGAAATGATCTAGTGGTCCACCATGATTTACCTCATTAGCATAAACTTAGTGTGATCCTAGTGGTGAGGCTGGAGGTCCCAAATTGGTAAGGCTGTTTATTTTCTCTGGGGAGAAAAATAAAGTTTAGGTGACATGCCTGCTTCCTTACCATCCTAACCCAGATGAGGAAGTGGATCTCTACTCCTGTCCTGATCACTTTTTGATTTAGATTATTTAATTTCTACAGTAAATGGCAAGGGAATACTTATCCCAAAGCCCCAACAAAAAGAAATAATTGCTCACTGCTACATTTCCCAAGGGTTAGGGTAGGATTAACATCATCATCATCATCATCATCATCATCATCATCATCATCACCACCACTACCACCATCACCACCATCATTCTCCTCCTCCTTTCCTCCACAATTACCCAAGAACAGTGGCCTATAAGTGCCTGCAAGAGGCAGGCTTTGTGTTTTTATTTTTATCTAGAGAGCAAACCAAACTCTCCAGATAAGCAGGCACTGCAAGAGAGGTGCCTAGGCCCCAGACTACTGGGAGGAGGAAAGAACAGGCAGGAAGGGAATGAAATACCTCCTTCCTGTCGATAGCTGGTTTGGCCAGATCAGAACATGGCCTCCCAGGGAGATGTGTCTACTGGGGTATTCAAAGTCAATTGTTTGAAAGCAGCATTACAAAGGAAGGATGGCAACAAGAGTAACAATGCTGGCCCCTGCTCTCTCAAGTTTATAGACACAGGGACCAGAACACATGCACTAGAGTTATTGTGTCCTTTGGGATTAATTTAGTCTTCATAGAAACAGTCAACTTTGGTTGGAATCCTGGCCCTGCTGACCTCCAGCTGTGTAATGTTGGGCATGTTGCCTGGGCTATGCTGAGCCTTATTTATTATGTGTACAATGGAGTCAATAATATCCTCCTACTATCATTGTGAGGGTTAAATGAGATAATATATCTTAAACTCCTATGTTACCTGGCACTTTTAGACCATTTTCTTCATTCCTCCTACTTATCCTCAGGTTCCTGATGACATTGTCCTTCTGTTCATGGCATCTTGTGCCTGTAGAGCTCCTGCTCTGTTTCTTGCTGGGATGTGACAATTCAGGATGTCCTACTGTCCACTAGAGTCAACATCTGACAGTGAGCAGTCATGAAAAGGGAAACCTTGTGCACTGTTGGTGGAAATGCAGACTGGTGCAGCCACTGTGGAAAACAGTATGGAGTTCCCTCAAAAAACTAAAAATGGATCTCCCATTTGACCCTGTAACCCCACTCTTAGGAACTTATCCTAAGAAATCACAAACACCAATCAGAAAGGATTTATGCACCCCTATGTTCATAGCATCACAATTTACAATAGTTACAATTTGGAAATAGCCTAGGTGCCCGTCAGCAGATGAGTGTATCAGAAAACTATGGTACATCTACACAATGGAATTCTATGCTGCCATTAAAAAGAAGGAACTTTTACCTTTTGCAGCAACCTGGTTGGAACTGGAGAACCTTATGCTTAGTGAAATAAGCCAGTCAGTGAAGGAGAAACATCACATGATCTCACTCATTTGTTGATAATAAAGAACATTATAAACTGATGAACAAAAGGATAGATACAGAGACAGTAAAGCTTCAAACAGACTGTGAAATTACAGCAGGAAGATTGAAGTTAGGTGAGTAGATAAGAGATCAAACAAAGGACTTGTATGCATGCATATAAGCATAACCAATGAACATAGACATTGGGGGGTTGGGGTATGCCTGGGAGGGAGGGGGGCAATGGGGAGATATGTATAAAAGATTAATAAAAAAAAGGAAAAAGAAAAAAAGGGAGCTTATTGTTTTCTTCTTCCTTCATCCCACAAATTTTGCTGGAATAAAAGGCATTGGCATTTATGTGGCATGTTCAGAGACACCAGAAAAGCCTTTACTTTGCTTTCCCCACCCCCCAAAAAAACAAAAATGTAATTTCTCCTCTATATTACCTGCTGAGATTCAATTATTGAAAATTTGCTATTTTGATTTAAGGCTTTTCAGTAGTTAAAATGCAAATTTTCTGAGATTTCATTATATTTAAAATCTGTCATTTCTCTATTCCCAGGAATGAATTAACCTCATTCTCTCTTCTGAGATCCACATGTTAGAAATTGCCTAAGGCCACACTGGTCAAGGAAGAAAGCAGCCCAGACTATAACATCTATTTTACAATTTTGCTTTGAACTTATTTCAACAGAGTTCTAACAAATTTTCATCAAATCTACAAAACTCATTCTCCTGGACCTCCACCCACACTCCTACATCATTTATTCCCCAATCTATACTTCACTATTATACGAAATAAAAATGTAATGTATATTCAGGGCCTACTGTGTGGCTAGTTGAGGGATGACATATGTCATCTCAGGTAAACCTCACTGCAATCCTGACAATAGGCATTATTCATGTCACTTTATGAAAAGAAGAAACAAATAACTGAAGGTTAGTAAATTGCCCTTAAACACAAACATGTAGGAAGTCCAGCTTGGGATTTGGACTCAGGTAAGTCTTGCTCTAAAAAGTTTTCATAAGGCAGTGTTAACTGTTTGCACTTTCTTCTTGATCCTATTCTCTCCTTCTATTTCTAATTTATTAACCTTAATACATGAATTAAAATATTAAGTTTTTAAAACGAGGGTAATACATTTTAAACAAAAATTAACCCAAAATAAAATCTTAGTATTTTAAAGACATTTTATTACAAAACAGCTTAAAGAATAATATTGTAAACCCTAAACACTTTATAATCATAGTTTGTTCCTGAGTGAGGGTACCAGGTAAACACAGATTAACAACCAGATAATATGGAAGCATCTGGAGAGCAAAGTTTATATTCTCTTCAAAATCTTTCAACAATTCCTTTTTTAGCACCACCTGTGGGAGCAGGATTACTGTTATGTTCTTCATAGGTAACAATGAGCACCAATCCTTACTGAGAATTTACTATGCAGTAGACATGCTTAAAATTATATGATAAACATGCTCAATTATAATTATCCTAGTCTCCCTGTGAACAGTTATCACTGACTCAGTTTGCAGTTGAGTGCTGAGAATAGAGATGCTAATTTCTTGCCCAAGGCCACAGGCTCATGATTTAGTGGTAAAGCTGGAGCAAGAGCCCACATAACCAGGCTCCAGGGGCCATACTTGACACAATGAACTTGATTCCTTCAATTCTTTCCCTAAATTTATATTGTACAGCATAATCTGAAAGCACTTTGTTCTCCATTTTCTGTCAGTGTTATGTTGTTCAATTCTTTTCTTTTCTTTTCTTTTTTATTTATTACATCAAGTGTAAACCATCTAGAGTTACCATGTTAGGGTCAAAACGCTCGCTGCTCAAACCAAGGCTCCAAGAGACGTTCTCATGCAAACAGCAAAGGGTTTATTCACCAGCATGCTGGGGCTCACAACATACTCTGAAAGCAGAGCAGAGGCTGAGAGCCCCGAGTCCATACAAAGCTGAGCTTATATACTATGTGACAAGCAACAGGGTTATACAAGGTCAACACAGAGTTTTATTTCCTCATACCTGCATACATCTCACAATCTACAGACTCCGCATATTTCTGATTACCATGGGGTTACGATAATTGGATGGGACTGATGGTTATCTCTGGGTTAGTTTCTGGAGATATCTGGACCATGTCTCCTGTCTCTGTTCTCAACCCTGAGACTGTAATTACAGGATGTAACTGGGGGATATGATTTTAAGCTGAGCTGTGTTAACTCCGGCCCAATCCTGATTTTTGCAACCTTACATTCCCCCCTTTTTCTTGGCAGGTCTCTAATCCTAGAGACCATCAGACTCACTCAGCACCATGTATTGCTGCCTAATAACCATTAATTTGACATCTCCAATTCTTTCCTGCACAAACCTAATTACCCTATTTAAAATGCACGGACCTATAGTTAAAACTAATAGTAAAACTATTAATGGGCCAGTTATGGCCGATAGTAAAGTGGTGAGCCATGGAGACTGAGTAAACCAGGACTCAAACCATCTCCTCCGTGCCTCTCTTTCTTGTTGCCGTTCTTCTAGGCGCTTTCTTAGTTTGGCCATAGACTCTTCTACCACTCCAGTGTGATCTGCATAGAAGCAGCATTCCTCTTTTAGGGCAGCATAGAGTCCTCCTTCCTGCATGAAGAGGTGGTCTAATCCTCGTCTGTTTTGTAATACTACCTCAGAGAGTGACGTTAAGGAGTCTTTTAGAGCGGTTATAGAGGTTTCTAATTCTTTTAGATCTTGATCTACTGCTGCCTGTAACTGGGCCATTTGGTTAGATCCCTGAATGAGTGCTGCCGTTCCCATCCCTATTCCGGCAGCTGCCCCAACTCCAAGAAGGACAGCTAGAGTGAGAGACACAGACTCCTTTCTGAAGCGTGTGATGTGCCCCTCCATACATTCCTCAAAAACATCAACATCATGATATAGTACCCGGGGGAATAGACGGACCATAACACAGTAATGGATGGAGTTGTTAAACAGGGAGGAAGAAATGCAAGGAGTCAGTCCTGTATTGCACACCCACCAGGTTCCCTCTTCTGGAGCTAAATAACTGTCTTCCCCGGTACTGTTAACCTGTCAGCTGGAGGGGTTCCCACGCACAACCCAGTTCCTGTCACCTTGGGGAGAGTTAGCTTGTGATCCCCTCCCCAATCACAAAAGGAGCTGTTGGTTGTATTATAGGTTCCATTAACCGCGGTTCCTTCCTAATAAGAGGGTGCAGCAGAGAGGCAAAGCCAACATGGCTGGGTTAAGATGCTTTGGGTAGCATTAAGGGCTGAGTATGCTCCAGTAATGAGATTTAAAAAAAGGGGGTAGGCTAGCCCTTCATTACTTGGGGGTCTAGAGGGTGGAGTCCTGTTTTCCGGAGCTTCAGTGGTAACTCTCTCAGTCGTAGGTTGGGAAGGCTGAGAGCCTCGACACAGAGTTTTATTTCCTCATATCTGCACACATCTCACAATCTACAGACTCCACATATTTCTGGTTATCATGGGGTTACGATAAAGGGATGCGGCTGATGGTTATCTCTGGGTTAGTTTCTGGAGACATCTGCACCATGTCTCCTGTCGCAATTTTGCTACAGGCTGTCTTGTTACACAAGATTATCAGCCTGCACCTGGATTACAGCATCCTGGGAGTTTATGCTTTGTTCTCAACCCTGAGACTGTAATTACAGGATGTAACTGGGGGATATAATTTTAAGCCGAGCTGTGTTAACTCCGGCCCAATCCTGATTTTTGCAACCTTACAACCATTTGGAAATTCTGCAATGTTTTCCCTAAGAGCAGGGAGCTAGACTTTGAACTTTTAGGCCAAACATTGTTCATCCTTCTCTCACTACCTTTCAGTGAAGTTTCCCTGCAAAACTGGGCCATCTACAACCTCCTCCTCCTGTCAACCCTCTACCTTACCATCCATCCCACCCACTTTTGAAACAGAATTGAGACTCTCATTGTGAAGCTGCCAAATCAATTCCAATTTGTTAACAGAGAACAAGGGGGTCCGATAAATATATAATTAGAGATGCCAAGCCAAAAAAAATAGGATTTAGCCAACAGACTATATGAGAAGGTTGTCAGGGTCACTAGAACAGGCAAGGCTATCACCTCAGCCTGGACAGATGAAGGGATTAGGACCCTTTAGTCCTACTGTGTCCCTTTCCAACAAAACCACATATCAAAGCCATGTGATAATAACTCAGCTTGCATGGGATGTGGGAGACAAAACCTGGCCCCAGGAAGCTGAAGTATTGACCTCTTATCTGTCCTAGGACTGCCAGAGGAAAGGGTACTAGGACACCTTGTACCAGAAAAGAGGGAGAGAGAGAGTCAAGGTGATGTGAAAGCCTTTAGAGGGGAATGAGGACCTGTGTGTGGGATGGGACTCACCCTTGGGCTAGCTCTATGCTAATTCCTTATACCCATTATTTTTCAGCAATCCTAAGTGGTGGCCCTTCCTTTGTTACTCATGGCTGGTGAGTGGGGTTCTGCAACATTGCTCAAGAGTGTTGCCTCAGGACCATAATGTCTGCTTTTCATCTGTGCTCTGCCCCTCCACAGCCATGTGGCCTTGGGCAAGTCACATAATGTGCTAGGGCTTCAGTTTCCTCATCCTATATTGGGAACAAAACTAGTTCTTGTGTCATAGAATTGTTGTGAGGTGTAAGAGTTAGGGTATACAAAAATTTTAAGACACTATTCAGAACCTAGAAATAACCTATAAGTAGTCTGGCACCAGAGAGGAAAACCATGGGGTTGCCATCAGGCTGCCAAGGTCCAAATCCCTGTGCTACTGTGGCTGTGTAACTTTCAGCTAGAAACTAAAACCCCCTCAGCCTGTTTTTCATTTGTATAAGGTGGACAATAATCCTAATAGGGGGTTGTTGAGAAATTTAAATGAGTTAATATTACACAGCTCTCAAAACAAATAGCACCTGTTACCCTGTGGACACTCAGCAAAATCATTATTTTCCTATATAGAGGGTTGACACTGTATAAGGTGATTGATCACCCATAAAGGCAGTAATAGGATGTGATACTTGTGGTTTTGTTCTATGGTGGAATAATATAAAATTTTAGCCAGAAAATGACCACTTCTGTTTATCAGACAGTTTCCAAATGATTATATTTAAATGCCAGTTTCAGACACCAACTCCTTACTGAAGACATTTCCACAGCTACTCCTTCTCCCTGACTTCTCCACATAAGTGTCCCATCCATGTGAAAGTCTTTTACAGATACTGCCTCCTGCTTGAGTCTGTACATTAGCCATGATTGCTTCACAAAACTATAATTCTCATAAATCAGAATAGCATATTGGGTGGAAAATTAAACCACAAGTTGATTTTATCACACCTTGTAAGGGTGGTTATATTGTTTCCTGTAATTGATTTTAGATAAAAAATTATAATGGGATCTTAGTAAAGAAAGGCACTATTTACATCTGACATTGTTTGGGGGTTTTCTGATTGTCTGAGTCATGGGCATTTTGTAAATGTGTTGACTCTTACCTCTTCCCCTTGTAGTGCTATTAAGAGTATACAAGGAACATGAAATTTGTGTATTTGCTGAACCAGAACCACATGGCATAACACAGGTGATTTGGGAGAACTGGAGAATATAAAGGAAAATGATGGTCCTGTTTTATACTCTCTGTGTAGCACTGGATTCATGTAGACTGGCTGATCCAAGGCTACAGAGCTATAGTTAGAGAAGAATATCAGTCAGATATATTAAAAAGGGATCAGGTGGTTTGGTAACAGCCTGGATCTGGGATAAGATCAGAATTTAAGTGCAGTGTTTGAGCTTAGATAAAGAAGAGATTGTTGGAATGGAAAGGTTGGGGACATTCAGGGGTTTAAAGAGAAAAAAATCATTAGTCCACTAAAAACTATTAGCAAAAAAGACACAGATATACATAAACCCAAATAATGACAAATGATCAATTTAAAAACCAGTCCAGGCCATTAAAAAGAATGTTTCATGACAATATAGCATTAAATTTTAGTGTATAATTACTTTCCAAATAGTTTATGTAAAGATTAACTATTAGAAGGTCACTTCTGGCTGGGGAAGACAGAAGACTGTACATAAAAAGTGTTACCCGAGCTGTTTTTGAGGCTTTGACAGGAATTGTAAAAGTGGAGAAGACATAAAAGATGGTGCAAAAACAGTATGGAGGGGGAAAGGGGACGCCCAGTTAGTGATATATGCATGTGAGGGCTGGAAAGGAAGACTAACATAAAGGGCCTTGAATAAAGGCTGGGGAGTTAAATACAACATAAAACAATACATTTCAAGTAAAAATATGCAAATATATTAAGTTTCTCACTGGTCATGTGACTTCTTTCCACTACCTTCACTTAGTCCTTCAACAGTTACTTGCGTGAAAGATGTTTAAGTTGCTCAAGGAACACATATTTATGGTGCAATTCATGGTTCTGTACAATGATGCTCTTACCTTCAGAGAAGAATATTTCAAATCACAGCTATCTGAGATGATTAGTTATAATTCTTTTGCCACTTAAATATGTCACTTTATTTTTCAGAGTGAGGAAGAGATTGCCGATGGTCAGGCTTTCAATCACTTATACCTTTAACACATACTGCAAAACTTGTAAATGTCAGGCATGAATGGGACTGAGGGTGCAAAGATGAATAAGACACAATCTGATGGGGGAGACACATAATCCTATGTAATAAAAGCCTAATATGCACCAAGACCCATTTGGCTCAGTGGATAGAGTGTCGGCCTGCGGACTAAAAGATCCCAGGTTCAATTCTGGTCAAGGGCATGTACCTTGGTTCCTGGCACATCCCCAATGGAGGGTGTGCAGGAGGCAGCTGGTCGATATTTTTAGCTCTCGGTCCCTCTCCCTTCCTCTATGTAAAAAATTAATATATATTTTTTAAAAAGCTGAATATGCTAAGTGCCTGACCGCTCATTCAACTGTTTGACCAGTTGTGATGATGCACACTGACCATGATGGGGCAGACGCTCTGACAAGTAGGTTGGCTTGCTGTTGGGGTCCAGCTGATCAGGACTGAGTGAGATGAGCCAGACATGCCCTGAAGCCCTCCTGCAGTCTCTCCCCAGCAGTGCACTGTGGGGGTCCCTCAGCCTGGCCTGTGACCTCTTGCAATCTGGGACCCCTCTGGAGGATGTCCACAGGCAAGCTGAGGGACCCCACCAGTGCACAAATCTGTGCACCAGGCCTCTAGTTAAGAAATAATTATATTTAAAACATGTAAGTGCAGCGATTGCTGAATGTATGGGTGTGGGTGTCTGGGTATAGACTCAGGCACCTGATCCAGTACCAGGGTTTGGGGAAGGTTTCCTATAGCTGCTGTTTTCTAAGCCAGGTAATTAAGGACAAACAGAAGATGGCTAGGAAAGGCAAGGAAGAGAGGGAGAAGACATTTCAAGCAGAAGGGAGAACATAAGCAAAACTACAAAATGTGAAGAAGGGAGAGATCAATCATTTTATATGACATGTGGAGATACATCAAGGTAGGGCAGAGAAGGGGCCAACTGATTTTGCAAGTGGGTGACAAGGAAGGGAGGAAAGAATATGAGATGACAAAATAGAGACAGGGAATGTTGACTGAAATATTTTGTTGAGAAAAGAAGAAAAGGAAGTAGCTAGAGGAAGGAAGGGACATTCCTTTTTCTTCTAGTGGGGGAAATTAAAGAAATTTTCTTTCTGATAGGAAAGAACTTAGGGAGATGAAGGCAAGAGAAAAAAAAAAGGTATTTGATGGATCCAAGTCCGAAAGGAGATAGGTGGATATGATACCAAGAGCTTAAGAGGAAAGAGATTTGGTCTAGAATAGTATAGGAAAAAGCCCTGACTGGTGTGGCTCAGTTGGTTTAGGGTTGTCCCACATACCAAAGGTTTACTAGTTCCCCAGTAAGGGGCTTACAGGAGGCAACTCATCTAAAAACAAACAAAAAAATAATAATATAGAAACAAAAGATACTAATAAAAACATTCTTTTCCATGTTTTGGAGACTCTAGTTAGGCAAAAATATAAGTGGATGAAAGGTTAAGTAGGTGGGGATAAGCTTCAAGTTTGCACATAATAGGCTCAGGTTTTTAAAACACATATGTAGAGGCCATATGGTATAAGTGAAGAGTAAAGGAGAATATTAAACATTTCTGGAGAATTCTGAAGAAGTGGAATTTCTACTGAAAGGATGCTGATCAAAGAAAAGCTCAGTTGAATACTATGGATTTGTGACAGGCCCATTAAGACTGTTGGGCAATATTTAAGAGAAAGACAGGTTGCAGGATTCACTCAGGATTGGAGCTTTGCCACTTAGGCATAGCAAAAGGCCAGGGATGCAAAGCAATGGAGGTATTGATGAGATGGTAGTATCAAAGAACCTGTCTGAAAACAGGTTTCTTTTAGGAAGATTTATTTTATTTTATTTTTAATTTAATAAATCTTTATTGTTCAGATTATTACAATTGTTCCTTTTTTTTTCTTCCATAGCTCCCCTCCACCCAGTTCCCACCCCACACTCTGACCTTACCCACCCCCCAACTATCCTCATCCATAGGTGTACGATTTTTGTCTGGGCTCTTCCCGCACTTCCCACACCCTTTCCCTCCCCACTTACCCCCCTCCCCCCTGAGAATTGTCAGTCCACTCCCTTTCTATGCTGTGATACTATTATATTCAACAGTTTATTCTGTTCACTAGATTTTTTTATTCACTTGATTTTTAAATTAACATGCTGATAGATATGTATTTGTTGTTCATAATTTTTTATTTTTACCTTTTTCTTCCTCTTCTTAAAGAATACCTTTCAGCATTTCATATAATACTGGTTTGGTGGTGATGAACTCCTTTAGCTTTTTCTTATCTGTGAAGTTCTTTATCTGACCTTCAATTCTGAATGATAGCTTTGCTGGGTAGAGTAATCTTGGTTGTAGGTTCTTGCTATTCATCACTTTGAATATTTCTTGCCACTCCTGTCTGGCCTGCATAGTTTCTGTTGAAAAATCAACTGACAGTCATATGGGTGTTCCCTTGTGGGTAATGAACTGTTTTTCTCTTGCTGCTTTTAATATTCTTTATTTGTCTTTTGCTCTCATCATTTTAATTATGATGTGTCTTGGTGTGTTCCTCTTTGGATTCCTTTTGTTTGGGGCTCTCTGCACTTCCTAAACTTGTAAGTCTATTTCTTTCACCAGCTGGGGGAAGTTTTTGGTCATTATTTCTTCAAATAGGTTTTCAGTATCTTGCTCTCTCTCTTCTTCTGGCACCCCCATAATTCTGGTGTTGGAAAACTTGAAGTTATCCCAGAGGCTTCTTAAACTATATTCATATTTTTGAATTCCTTTTTCTTTTTGCTTTTGCAGTTGAGTGTTTTTTGCTTCTTTGTACAGTGGTACCTCCAGATACAAGTGCCATAGCGTACGAGATTTTTGAGATACGAGCTGTCGAGTGAGTCATTTTTGCTTTGAAATAGGAGTAACATTTGAGATAGGAGTAATCTCGAGGATCGGACGGCTGCACACGACCCACCAGTTTACCTCGACTCGAGCCTTTCATAGTTTCCCATGCCTCAAGGTTATGAAACAAATTAAACTTGTATCTCGAGGTACCACTGTATTTCAAATCTTTGACTTGATTCTTGCAATCCTCTAGTCAGCTGTTAGGTCTCTGTATAATACATTTTTTTTATTTTAGTCATTGTATGCTTAATATCTAATTGGTCCTTTTTCATATCCTTAAGTGTCTCACTAAATTTATCGGCCTTTTTTAGAAAATTCTTGAAAAACCTTATAACCATGGTTTTGAACTCTATATCCAGTCATTTGCTTTCCTCCATTTCTTTCATTTGTGATCTTTTTCTTTGTCTCTGCATTTTGGTTGCTTCCCTGAGGTGATAGAGTGGCTTTGTGTGTTGGTATCTTATAGGGCCCAGTGGCTCAGCCTTCCCAGTTACCTGAGGTGGATACTATTGGTGCACTCCTTTGTGGGCTATGTCCACAGTCTTGTTGTAGTTAAGCCTTGTTTGTTGTTAGTATCATTGGGAGGAATTGACATCTGTGCCAACTGGCTGTTAGGATCAGCTGTGTCGATGCTGGGAGAACTTCTGTGCTGGAGACACCCTTATAAGACAAGACTTGCAAAAGCTTCCGTGCTCAGCTTGATGGGGTGGAGTCTCAGGATGGAGCAGACAGCATTGATTTCCCATCAACCTTGCCCTAAGAGGCCTCTGTGTCTCAGTGTCCTGTGGTAATCACTGCAAGCACCTCTGAGAGAAAGCCACTCTTAAGTTCCACCCTCTGCCAGAGAGTCCATTTTCTTTCTGAATGAGTCTGGATTCCCAGAGTCTCACCGAGAATTGGAGTTCAGCACAGTCAGGAGCTTTTGTCTCCCTCTCGCTTGAGAAAACCAGCTGTGCACTCAGTTGACAGTCCTATTTGCATGCATGCATGTCTCAATATCTCTGCCTCCTGAAGCCCCTCTGATCTCAGTGTGCTTTTTTCTTTCCTTCTAGTTGTAGAATTTCCACCCAGCCAGCCTTCCCGTGGTTCTGGATGATGTCCGTTTTGTCTTTTAATTGTAGTTTTGAAATTGTTGTGCAAGGCAGCAGTTTAGATGTTTACCTATGCTACCATCTTGGTTTCTCCAGGCTCAGGAAGTTTAATAATAATTCTATCTTCCTGTTTATCCACATGAAATTAAAGGGAAAGAAATTACCTCAGAAGAAACCATGCGTGTATTACAGTCATTATTATTTAACAAATGAGATCCCATTTTCATTTTTGTTCCAATTCACAATCATGAAAAACAATATATTTAACTTCAAATTTCTCTTTGTCCTGGGGTTATGCATAAGCTTAAAGTTTTGGAAACTCTGAAATCATTGCATGACCATCCTCCCACCCTCATAGCAATCAGGCATTTCCCCAGCATCTTGGGGGCTACCAAAGTCTTTATACACTTTTGGCAAGGGAGAAAGGAACATCTACCCAGGCCTAATGAGTGGAAGTCATCCAACTCCAGATTGAAATAACAAGAAGAAAGACTGGGAAATCACTTAAGAAAAAAGCATCTGGAACATGTGGTGAAAAATGAACCCAGTTTACCGCCTCACATTCAAAACAATTATAAGAGAATGTTAAGAGAGATAAAGAAATTATTCTTAAAAGAAACAGGTTGGGCTGTGGTCTCATATAAGTCAATTGGTTGGATAGAAATATTAGAATGTAGTAAATGAGGTAGTGGTGCCTTCTTAACTTAATCAGAAGAACCATATTTTTGGTTGTTGGTGTCAGGGAAAGAGCAATAATTATTTCTTCTCCCTGGTTCAAAACAACCTTCTCAGTGGACCATATAGAGAAAGATCCCACATCATTTGGGTATATCACTGCAGTTTCTATAGGAGGCCCAGATGCTCCAAGAATGGGCATTCTGATTAATTTCTCTTGCAGATATTTTAGAAAGGCCTCTCATACTTGTCTACTTCAAGATAAAAAGCTCCTTGATGGCCTCTCTATTTATTAGCCATAGAGGCATGCAGATAGTGTGGGTATCATTCTAACTCTGGACAGAAGAGAACTGAATTACAGATCAAATAAATACATTGTTTAAAATAAAAATGATATTTGTACAGCACATTATGATTTATAAAGCAATTTCTCTTGTTACTATATTTGAGCTTAGCAGAGTAAATACAACCCTTTACATTTCTTAGCTTCAAAGTATATTTCATTATTATTCTAATTTGTTTGTATATCTCTATTTCTTTCCTTGAAGACGTCAATAGATTTCTGGAATTAAATAAATTCTCATTCAAGACCCTCTATGCTTAGGCTCAAATCATTCTTCACATGTTATTTCCTCACCTCATTTCCTTAGAACATATTTATCTTTGTTCTCTTTTTTCTCCCTCCTATAATCCCATCCTTGCCTTACCCTTCTCCTGCCTTCTCTGCTTTTAACAAGGCTGGATCCTAAACTTTAACCAGCTCTTAAAGGCTTCACTTAGATACCACCTCCTAAAATAATTCTTGCCAACACTCTCATAGCCAAATGTCATCTATTCTTTTTTCAAGGTTCCCAATATATTTGATATCTTTGTTTCAAAAGCTATGTCATAACTGTTGATATAAGAAATGTCCAAACCTCTGGTTGATGTGGCTCAGTTGGTTAGTGTTGTCCCTAAACCAGAAGGTACAGAAGGTGGTGGGTTTGATCTTAGATTAGGGCTTTAATCCTTGGTCAGGGCATCTATGGGAGGCAGCTGATCAATGTTTCTCTCACACTGATGTTTCTCTCTTTCTCTCCCTTCTTCTCTCTCTGAAAATCAACAAAAATGTGTCTTTGTATGAGGATTTTTTAAAAATGCCCAAACCTGTAGAGAATTTTTATAAAAGGTATTTGAGCCAAAACTGATGACAATTATCAGGAAGTGAGAATTCATATGCTCTAGAGCAAGCATCTCAAACTCATGGTCCACAGGCCACATGTAGCCCACAAGGAATATTTTTGCTATCCAGACAATATAACAGTATATATAAGAAACGTTTTAATAAAAATTTTGAAACTAATTTTTATAATATCCTGTTATACATAATTATTAATAATGAACTACAATGTTCACTAATGACTGATTACTATAATCGCATTGCATTCATTTCCCTTACTTGCCTTAAGCTCAGGTGCACCATTTCTCTCCACTAATACTAGCAACAAATATTTTCGCAGCTGATTGCCACATCCTTCATCTTGGACTGACTTGTTTGGTGTGCAAAACAGGAAATATATTGCTTTTGGAGAACAAGAAAAATAGGTTTATTTGTGTTATGCTTATTGATTTGTGCAGTTATTCAGTGTCTGGTAAATTAATATTCAATAAAAAATAATTTTTGTTAATATGTTCTATTATTTTATGTTAAAAATTACTCATTTATTTCAACCCTTTGTATTCAGCATATTTCTATTGAAATAAACTTACATTTCTATGAAAATTTAAACTTTTGTTTTTCTGCAGCCCACATAAACTTAAACCTTATTTATTTGGCCCATGTTAGCCTCTGAGGTTGACATGCTTGCTCTAGAAAATGACAGTTTTGTGACTTCTTTTATGCATTTGAAATTAAGAAGGGAACATAAGAAAGATTACATGAAGCTCGGGATTGGGGTACAGGATAATTTACATTATGTGCTTTTTTCAGGGTGGTTACATTTATTTCAAAAGTGTGTTCACCTATAAACAAGTCCAATGAATAGGGCTTGCTTATGGCAAAGATAAACCTTTCACTAAAGAACTTATGGGCCTATAGCGTGACTACTCATCATGACCTGCCCAGCTAGAAATTTATGATCAGATCATACTGTGAGGTTACTTTCCATTGTGTCTACACAATGGTATCAAAGGTATTTAATGAAGCATCTTATCTTCCTACTAGAGGCCCAGTGCACAAAATTCATGCACAGCAAGGTGTGTCTCTCAGCCCAACTTGCACCGTCTCCAATCTGGGACCCCTTGAGGGATGTCTGACTTCCCATTTATGTCTGATCCTACCAGACTGGCTCTCAACTGCTCACCTGCCTGCCTTTCTGATTGCCCCAAACCGCTTCTTCCTGCCAACCTGATCACCCCCTAAACACTCCCCTGCCAGCCTTGATGCCTAACTGCTCCTCTGACAGCCTGTTTGCTCCTAAATGCCCTCCTCTACAGTCCTGGTCATCCCTAAATGCCCTTCCTTGCAGGCCTGGTCCTGCACAACTGCTCTCTTCTGCAGGCCTGGATCTTCCCCCAATTGCCCTTCCCTGCATGCCTGGTCACCTCCAACTTCCCTCTCCTGCTGGCCTAGTTACCCCTCACTGCCATCCTTTGCAGGCCTGGTCCCTCCCAACTGCCCTCCCCTGCTGGCCCTCTTGTGGTGGCCATCTTGTGTCCACATGGGGACAGCCATCTTTGACCATATGGGGGTAGACATCTTGTGTGTTGGAGTGATAGTCAATTTACATATTATTTTTTATTAGATAGGATAGATATGTGGACACAAGATGGCCACCACAAGGTGGTCTACTGGGGAGGGCAGTTAGGGGTGACCCAGGCCTGCAGGAGAGGGAAATTGGGGGCAATCAGGCCTGCAGGGGATAGCACTTGGGTGGGACAAGGGCTACAGGAGAGGGCAATTGGACCAACAGGGGCAATGCAGTTAGGAATCATTCAGGCTGGCAGGGGACTGGTTAGGGTGAGATCAGACTGGTAGGCAGAAGTGGTTAGGGGCAATCAGGCAGGCAAGTAGGCAAGTAGTTGGGAGCCAGCCATCCTGGATTGTGCGAGGGATGTCCCAGATTGGAGAGGATGCAGGCTGGGCTGAGGAACACCCCCCACCCCCCAGCCTCCCATGCTCAAATTTCATGCACTGAGCCTCTAGTCCTATACAATAAAAGACTAATATGCTAAGTGTCTGGTCTTCCAGTCATCCAATCAAACAATCAAAGACTAATATGCTAAGGACACTCAACCGCTCACTATGACATGCATTGACCACCAGGGGGCAGTTGATCCAACCGGTAGGTTAGTTTACTCCTGGGGTCTGGCCAATCGGACTGAATGAGATGGACTGGACACTTCCTGTTGCTCTCCTTCAGTCCCTCCCCAGCTGGCCCACCTCCCACATCCCTCTCTAGCCCCAATTGTGCACTGGTGGGGTCCCTCAGCCTGGCCTGCACCCTCTTGCAAACTGGGACCCCTTAGAGGATGTCAGAGAGCCAGTTTTGACCTGATCCCATAGGCCAGGCCGAAGGACCCCAATGGTGCATGAATTTGTGTGCTGGATCTCTAGTTAGATTATAACTTCTTAAAAGCAATGATTATTTCTTTTTTAATTTAAAACCCAGATCAAGCATTATTTCCAATGTGCATAAGCACTTAATATTTTTTTTTCTTCCTACCATGCACTTTTTATATATCTTACACGAATGTGCTTATCACATCGTATTGAAATGGTTGGTTTTGATGTTTATTTTCCCTATTAATCTGTAAGCAACTCAAAGGAGCATGTATTTTAATGTTTAAGCAGCTGGTTTAAATCCCAGCCCTGTTATTTACTAGCAGCATGATGTTGGGCAAGTTACTTAACATCTCTGTGCTTTAGTTTTCTTACTTCTAAAATGGAGATAATAATAGTACCTACCTCATAGAGTTGCTGGAAGGATTAAAAGAGGAAATACATAAAAACTCTTATTGTTCTTTCTATTTTTTCTTGGCAAGAACGATGTTTAAACTAAGCATTAATGGTTGAATAAATAAATGGAAAAAACGATGGGAAGTATATATGATACTTCTTTCTAGAAAATTCTAAAGTCAACGAGAGAATATACTCTCACACATACCTTTCCCACAGCAATTAATATGAGTTTTATAGCAGATGATCAATAAATATTTGTGGAACATGCTTTCTAAATATTAATCTTGTAATTGGCAGGTTGTGAACAATAAAAATAATAAATTGTACTATGAATTAAGCATATATATATAAAAAAACTCACACAAGATTTTACATTAAGGCTCTAAGACTATTTTTCTTTTGTTTTAAAGCTCCCAGTTGGGAAGATTATTTAAATGGCATGGTTAGTTTTAGCTAGCCTCTAGCTCTCTAATAACATGGAGGAAGTTCATAAGGTAGCCATCAACCCAGATCACAGAAGAAGCCAGGACCTTGCAATAGGAACAGAATATTCACACTGAGATGGGTTCTGTGGTCCCTTTTGGGTAGTTCTGCACCCCAGATCCATCACTGAGGAAGTTAAGGAGCCCTGCAGGAGCTCTGTATGAGATCTGGACTTTGTACCCTAGAGGAAGGCTCCCACCACACTGAGGCTTTGGCAGGTAAGAAAGAATCAACTGATAATTTTTAAAAAGGAGCCATTTGGGGCTTAATCAGGTAGGTATGGGGCTATTTCACAGCCCAGCAAACACGCACGCTCATGTAAGCAACCACACTGGAAGAAAGTGGGGGATCTGTTTGTTCAACTAGAAATGCTTACACTGGCTTCCTCCCCTCCCTTTCTGCTTTGTCACTCAACTTTCCTAATTCTGTGTTGGAGAGAGTGTTTTTCCCACTCCCCTTGGCTTTTTAAAATAACATTGGTGGAGTAGCTAATGAGGCAGTGGAAAGCAAGCTGGTCCATTCTGAGTTGATAATGACTCCATTCTCTGGAGCCTAATCAAAGATTTGTACATTTAATTGCTGTCAAGTCAGCTCCAACCACCTGCCATTTCTGCAGCACCTGAGCTCAGTAACCCCTACGAATCTATCATCATTTCTAAAGGCCAGAAAGCCAGGCTGCTAAGCAACCCTGAGTAGGGTTTATCCAGGAGGGCAGAGACCAACAGGCCTTGAGAAGCGATGTTGCTGACCTAATTGGGTCAGCATTAAAGGAACCTGTCCTTTTCCAAGAACAGATTGTCCTGCTTCTAGAGGGGAGAAAAGGGTAGGTGTGGTGAGGATGGGAGTGTGAAAAGGAAGAAAGGAGGAGAGGTGACATCTGATCAAATTCTTTCAGATGTTCAGCCTTTGTTCTATTTATAATAAAAATTCTTTAAACTCATGAACTGCACTCTAACTTTATATTTTTCACTTGTGTGTGATAGGTACATCAGGTATATACTGATTCTATCTGATCTTTTGAGATGAGTCTGTAGAGCAGTGGTGATAGTTCTCAGACTTGAGTTTGTTTCAGAGTCACCTAGAGGACTTATTAAAACCAAGTTTGCTGGGCCCCTCCCAGTTTCTGATTCAGGCTCAGGGGAGCTATCTTAACACCTCTTGGAAATACCAATCTCACTGTTTATAGGTGGGTGAAATTGTCATCGACCAAGAAGTTGATCAGCTGTGTCTGCATGCTGGTAACTGATTTGGCCACAGGAAAGAGGCATTGACTTTAAAAATATATGTGGGAAAAGAAAGGATTGCTCTTTTTTATTCCTTTCCACCAGAGGCCCAAATATGTGTAAAGAAAGGAAACACAACCGGCCAGGTCAGTGATTGACCTATAGACAAATAGCCCTTCCATCCCAGAATTCCTTCAGTCAGAATGTAGCTACCTGCATTTGGGAAATCATTCTCCCTGAGGGTGACCAACGATCCTGATCCTGGTCTGTCCAAGACTGAGGGGTATTCTAGTTCAAAACTTACGAGTTCTGGGTAAACCTGGACACCATTCATCCCATCTCCCCTTTGGTTTAGCAGAATCTATGTCAAAAAGGGCATGTTGTTGATTCTTATTTACAAATAAAATGAAGGCTATATGCATTTTTCTATACCCATTCCCCTCACCACCCCCTGCTCACCACCTCCCAAAAAAATATTTAGGTAGATCAATCTTCATTTAGGATCCTCAACTTGCTATTGACAAGCACTAGGCAACTTTGGAACTGGATCCATTTTTCAATATTAATAGTGAGATATTCTATTTTCTTTCTTTATGAAAGAAATTTGCTAAACTTGAAGTGATTTTTAAAAATAAATGAGCAGAGCCAACTACCTCCATTATTTCACTTGATTTTGACCTGACTTCCTAGCTAGTATTTTATGACCAACCAGTTGATCTGACAAGGATATTGCAGTGATATCATAGTGACTAGCTATGCTTTAAAGCTTTATGTTAGTTGTTGTTTTCTTGTGTTTACCTTCCTCCACCCCACACAACTGACACCATGTCCCAGACAAATGCACACTTGTTTTGATTTCCTCTTTACTACTTAGTCTATTTATATCAGAGGATCCTAGAAAGTGTGCAAGATAATCTTACTAGAGATCTAAATTAATTCCAAAGAGAAAACACCACATGATCTGCCAATCAGATAGAAAAATATTAATTGTTATTTATTTAATATCCTAAATCTTTCCCCAGAGTGCTTGAAATCACAGTACTATTTATTCACCTTTGGAATTTATATCTAAATACATATGTGACCTGAGAAAATAGAACAAAAATAATTGCTATCAATCTGATAAGACTGAAAAGGGCAAATGTGTGTATATATGCATGTATATATATTTTCATGGAAAAATTAAATTGGCAGCCCTCTTGATGGAAAATTCAATGCTCTCTGGGTTGAGAATTCCGAAGAGTATAAATACTCTGAACAGGAGGCTTCTGGTCCTTTTACTTTCTGCTCATCTTGCAAGGCTGGGCCAAGCACCATTCTCTGGGAATATCCTTTCCTAACTCCATCCACAGGATTCCTTTCATCAATCCCTCTTCCACATCACATTTATTTTGTGCCCCTGTTTAGCCCTTTTAACATAACCTTGGGGTTATTTGTGTATGTGTTTGTCTTCCAATTTTGCTGCAAACACTTAGAGGTCAGGATCTGGGATATAGTTATGGTGGGCACCTTGATACCTCATGCTAAGTTTGCCACCCAGTAAGTATTTGTTGACTGAATGACTGTTACACCTGAAGCAGTTTTAATGAATTTAAACACAAATCTTGGCTGCTTATTTGTATAGAATTTATGGTATTTATTTTAATACTTTAAATAGGTTGGGGCCACGTCAAGAGATTCTTAATGTTCTGCCCTTGTAACATGCAATCTGGGCACAGACATACTTAAATATTAAATTGGCCACTACTTGAGAGGCAATATTTATTTATTTATTTATTTAATAAAAAAATTTTAAGCAAAATATGATTATATTTAATACACATGTTTGATACACCCAAAACGTAAAATACCAAAGTAAAGTAGTAACAACAAACATGGTATTTCATTTGTAATGCATGAGAAATGGTTAGTATCTTTAGTCATAAACAAGATCTTAAAAACCAGTAACTGACACTATAATAATGCAAGGAAATGGGAAAAATAAAATGAAAAAAAATACAAGTGATGATTAAGCATTGAGTGTATATGATTTTGCTGAGCAGTGATGAAGAATAATTTCTCTGCAGTATCAGTGAGCAGAATAAAGACATTGACACCTAATATTCTATAGTTTTAAATAGTGTTGTGCAATTTGAACCCTCAAACATCGGGAGGAAGATTAATGAGAAGAATCTATAACAAGGGGGAAAGCTAAGTTTTGAATCTATATATAAATTGAGTATTTTTAGCCAGGATTTATTTAAAACATAAGGTTGAAAAGGCAATTGGTTTGCTTTATTTCACTCCTAGTTCATTTACTTGCTTCATTCCCATTGGTCCCATAAAACCCAGAGCTATGGAAAAGTAAAATGATCAGGAAGCTCATCCCCCTTGCCAGCTATTTCTCCTTCCCTCTTAAGGTTTTAAGATAAATGGTAGAAGGAATAGAGAATATTCTCCTCTGTAAACCTTAACATTATTGCAAGTTGTGACTCACTTTATCCAATAGAACTACATGATAAGCACATTTTTGGAAATCTGGTCATAGTTAAAATGCTCTAGAAAATATATATTTAAAACTGACCATTTAATGGAGGAGTTTATAAATACTTTTAAAGTCACATCTTTGCTATTGGATTATTTATGCATAAGTTGTCTTCTGTGAAAATGCAAGTTTTCACAAACTGAGTTTGCTCCACTGAAATACACAAGAACTGTTGAAGGTTGATTGTAGATAATACAGAGATGTACAATTATTAATGTGTTGGGAGTCCTCTAAGGTGCTTAGGCTTTCAAGCTTTAGTTTTCCTCTGTTGTCTGCCTCTAGAGAGCCTCCTCCCCATCTCACCTTGGTGTTCCTCCTCTTCCAGCTTCTCCCCAAACTGGGTAAACAACAACAAAAATAAACAAACAAACAAACAAAAAACACAAAAGAACAAAAAAGAGACCATTCAAATGTTCTCCACTTTCTTTTGAAGGTATGAGCCTGCTGCTCGGGTTTGATGAGAAAAGTTGAGACTGAAAGAGTTAAAGAGAGGGGGGAAATCTCCAGTGTCAGAAAGCAGTAGGGTGCAATTAAGCCACTTCCAAACTCTGCTCTCTTTCTCACATAGGACTGATAAGGGGACTTAGTGTGATCTGTAATAGTATGCACAAAGCCCATGTAACATTGTGTCCCTATGTTCCCTCCACACTTACTAACCCCGCATTCAATGTTTCTGGGCCCCAGTTTTCAATATAGACACTGTGGAACTTTGGAAGGTCTTTAAGCAGAGGCAGAATCACACAGTACTCAATTTGATCACTCAAGTGATGATTAAGCCAGAAAGAGAGGAGAGAGTCTAGTCATGATATTTGTTTATCAGCTGCCACTGCAAGAATTTTCCTGGAGAAAAAAAAATGGCGGCGGAGTAAACAGATGCGTCTGGAGCTTTGTCGCTGGGCAGAAGGAGAGAGAGCGGCTGAGAGTCACACTGGGAGTGTTTGGTGGCAAGTTAAGAGTCAGTTATCCTCCAGGAGAAGGCGGGGAACTGCTGGACGGGGCTCTCCCAGCTGGGCAGCCCCACTGTCAAGGGGTTTTTGCCCGCCCGGGGCCCCCAGCATGAACGCGGAGACCGTACCATCTTTCAGAGGGAGGTAGATGTCTGCAGCCATCTGAAGCCGGCAGCTGCGCACACATCAAGCAGCTGGGGACCCGGGAACCCAGAACTTCGCTCTCCAATCGGCTCGGACACGCAGTGGACTCAGAGATCCACAGACACGCAGCGGACTCAGAGATCCATGGAGCACACGGAGAGGTCAGACTGCGCCGGGGATAAGAGGGAGGTGGATGTCTGCGGAGGTCTGGAAGCTGCGGCTGACAGAGGCACCCACCAGACAGCCGGGGACCCAGAGCACGGCTTTACAGGCAGCGCAGACGCGAGGGCGGCGGATTCAGAGATCCACGCAACGTGAGGAAGGGTCAGATTTTGCCCGGTTCAGGGTGAGGTCTCCTACCCCCACACAACAGAGACGCGTACGCCTTGGGAGCCTGGCTGCGGGAAAGCTGCCTCTGGAGAGGTTCCCAGAGGTGGTCAGGGCGTGATCCCTAAGTGTGGAGGCAAACCCTCTGAGCTGTTGAGGGAGGAGAGCTCTGGAAAACGACTCTTTTTTTTTCTTTTCTTTTTTTTCTTTCTGGGGCAGAAGGACAGCCTGGGAGTTATTACAGTGTCCCGGCTGCAAAACCCACACAAAGTGGCTTTGAGAACCTCAGAGTAGCAGGATCTGAGCACAGCCTAGAGAGGTCCCTGCTTTGTCTCAGAGATCAATTCTGAAACATTGCCACCCAGTGGATGACACACAGAATAATAGTGGAAGTGAAGGACCATCATAATTTTTTTTTCTTTTTTTCTTTTTCCTTTTTTTTTCTTTCTTTTCTTTTTTTTTAATTTTATTTTTCATTTTCACATATTTTAATTAAAAGACTATTTTTTTCTTTCTGCATCAATTGATTTTTCCTTTTTAACTATTACATTTTTGTTTTAAACTAGTATTATTATTTAATATTAGTACTTTACCTTTTTGGGAAAAAAAAAGTGTCATTTTGTTTTCTATTTATTTTATTTCGGGATTAGAATTCTACATTCTATTTTCATTTTTCCTTTAGCATAATATTACTCCAACTCAACTCTACCTTTATGCCAACACCTTCCTCCTAATTTTCGCCATTTTGTTGTCTTAGTTCTCTTTCCCTTTTCCAACTTTAGATTCTCCATATTCTTTCTCTTTACCTAGTTAAAATTTCACCCCATTTATATATCTAATTTCAAATCCCCTACTATAAGTCCACACTAACCTCTCTCTTCTTGCCTTCACTAGCCAAAAAGTTGTTTTTTTTTCCTAAGTCCTTTTGCTGCTATTTGCCTAAAATGTGATTATATCGATTTTTTTGAAATTTTTTGTGAGATTCTTTTAGTTTATTCTACTTGTTTTATTTTGCTTTTTGCTTGCTTTGTTTTCTACCTCTCTTTTCCCTCACCTCCCTCAATACCAGTTGCTATTTGCAGTTTACATTAAGCTCTAGGTACTGGATGCTGGCCTTTATTGGGATTAGTGACGGTTCTATTGGAGTTGTCTCTTGACATCTATATTTTGTTCCCCCTTTCTCTCTTATACGCTTTCTTTTCTCTCTGATTTTTTTTCTTCCTCTTTCCTTCTCCTTTTTATTTTCTTATTTTATTGTATTTTATTTTTTTGTTCATTTATTTATCTTTTTTTTCCTTTTTTCTCTTGCTCTCCCAATTTGATTGGGCATTTCTTTCTTTTCTATTTTCCTCATTTTCCTCTTCTTCTTTCTCTATTTATCCCTAATTTGTCCTTCATTGGTGGTCACCTTATTTGTGATTATTAACATCCTAAATACATTTCTACTCAGCACCTTGCATGCTGTACCTGGTCGTGTTGTAGTTTGTGCTTCTCAATCAACGTAGGAGAGAGAACTACATAACCAGACACCCGGAGAAGAAAGACCATGGGCAGAAAAAGAAACAGCCCACATAAGACAGAAAGGCAGGTTTCACCAGAAAAGGAAGTAAACCAAATAGAAGCAGAAACAAGCCTGCCAGAGAAAGAGTTCAGAGAAATGATCATAAGCTGGTTTAAAAGATTGGAAGACAAATTCGACAATATGGGTAAGAGCCTAGAGGAAGTAAAGAAGACCCTAGAGGAAGTGACAAAAAGCCAAGAGGAGATGAAGAAGCAGCAAGAAGAAACGCAGAAGAAACTAGATGAGGTGCAGAATAAACAAGAAGAAATGAACAATGACATCACTGCTATAAAGAACTCAACAGAAAGTATCAAAAGTAGACTAGAAGAAGCAGAGGACTGCATAAGTGAGCTAGAAGACACGGTAGGAAAAAATACCCAAGTACAGCAGCTTCTAGATAAAAAAGTTAAAAAGCAAGAGGAGAGCCTAAGGGAACTTTGGGATAACAAGAAACAAAACAACATCCGTATAATTGGGGTTCCAGAAAGAGTGGAAACTGAACAAGGATTAGAGAACCTGTTTGAAGAAATAATGACAGAAAATTTCCCCAGTATAGAAAAGAAAAAATCCACACAAATCCAAGAGGCTCACAGAGTTCCAAGCAAAATGAACCCCAACAAACCGACACCAAGGCACATTATAATTAAATTGACAAACACTAACGATAAAGTAAGAATCTTAAAAGCAGCCAGAGAGAAACAGAAAGTTACCTACACAGGAACCCCCATAAGACTAGCTACTGACTTCTCAACAGAAATTCGTCAGGCTAGAAGGGAATGGAATGAAATATACAAAGTCATGCAAAGGAAGGGTCTGAATCCAAGAATACTGTACCCTGCAAGACTCTCAATCAAAATTGAAGGTGAAATCAGAAGCTTCACAGACAAAAAAGGACTAAGGGAATATATTACCACCAAACCAGCAATGGAAGAAATGTTAAAGGGTCTGATGTAATAAAAAGAAAGAG